>JAODUE010070478.1:0-15704 GCA_027564755.1 Amblyopsis hoosieri | reverse complement strand
TAATTATTATTGTATGATTGTTGTTGTTGTTATTACCCATATTACTATTACTATTACTATTGCTATGACTGTGACTATGTCCTTCAAATGATATCAACTGTTATTGCCATTACCACTGGTGTTATAGCTGAGGGACTACTGGTCCTATTGTTTGTATGTTGTTGTTCTTATTGAGGGCTGCCTGCCCTCTAGCTTTGGCAATACTGTTGTAATAACTAGTCATGCTAATAAAGCTAATAAACTTGAATTGAGAGAGAGAGAGAGAGAGAGAGATGACCAGCCCACCGCCCATACTACACCACCCGTACACCACTCGTACACCAGCCCACCGCCCATATGACAGCAGCATCACTCGTCTGCTTCCTCTCCACTTCCTGTGCAGCTCCAACGGGAAGTCGGTGTCCTGGGCGCAGGCGGAGCGCGCCGGCTCCCGTGGCAACCACCTGTGGCAGCGCCTGTCCTTCCACATCAAGAAGCGCGAGAGCAACCAGACGGCCGTCATCAAGCCCTTCTCCAAGACCGCCGAGGGGCGCTACTGCGGGGGCAGCGACCTGCCCCTCCCCCCCCACCTGGCCCTGCCCTCCCTCCTCCCCGCCCCGCCCCTCCACCCGGACGGGGGCGGGGCCACCAAGACCCTGTACGAGCTCCCGGAGGACGAGGAGCGCTACCCGGTCGCCTACCGGCCTCGGACGCCCTCCTCCCCCATCAGCACCGTGAGCCAGCGCCTGGGGGAGGAGCCACCAGCGGTCGGCGTGCCGGCAGCGTACGCCGGCACTTGTCGCCGTAGCAACAGCAGCGTCAGCAGCGTCAGCAGCAGCAGCAGCGGGAGCGGCCGCTGTCGGGGGGCCGCCGCGGTTGCCGGCGGCGGCGACGACGGGACCGCCGGGGTCGCCGGCGGCGGCGACGGCCCGGCGCTCGCCCGCGCGGGCGAGCCCGGCTCCCTGCTGGACCAGATCAGCTGCGTGGTGAGCCGCTTCACCGCCAACATCAGCGAGCTCAACAGCATGATGCTGGCGCCCTCGCCCACCCACTCCCACTCCCACGGCACCCGGCCGCCGGCGCCCCGCCCGCCCGACCCCTACCTGCTCCCCCGCGAGCTCCACATGCCGCCGATGCTCACCGCCTACGCCGACGTGCAGCCCCTGCCCCCCGTGGAGTCCGGGGGCTTCCGGGGCTGCTGCCTCCCCCATCCCCAGTCCCCGTACCCCCCTCCTCCTCCTCCTCCGCCTCCGCCTCCTCCTCCTCCTCCACCTCCACTGCACCCCCAGGCCTCCTCCTCGTCCCGAGCGGGGCTCGTCTTCCCACTGAACATGCCGGAGCTGGAGGAGGAGCTGGTGACCTTGACTCCGCCTTCGCCCTTCCGGGACTCCTCCCCCTCCCCGCCGTCCAGCGGCGGGGGCGGCGGCGGCTCCCCCGTGTCGGAGGGGAGCTTGTACCTGCCGCCGGTGCCCTCCCACCCCCCGCCCTCCCCCCCTTACGCCCGCCTCACCCTTAGACACTACAGCCAGAGCTCCTCTTCGCTGTGAGCGGCGGCGCGTCGATTAAGGGGCGTCGCCGGTGAGAGAGCTGAAGGGATTCGTGGGAGGGTCGGAGAGAGACTGCCAGATCCGTCCGACACCCACCCCCCTCGGCGAGCGAGGCTGGCTGCTGTGGAGAGGTCTGTGAGGTCATCAGACGGCGACGGTCTGCTGTGTATGTGTTTACATGTTTTCAGTGAGGTGCCAGTCCAGCACCCTCGGGGGGCGCTGGGAGTTGTAGTTTTGTAGTGTTCGAGAACTACAATGATTGCCGGTATACATTTTCGGTGTGTGTTTCTGTAATGCCAGACAATGTTCTCTACAAGTCTAGAGCTGTGGTGTGAGTTTGGTTAGTGGCCTTAAACTAACTATGGTTGTCAGCTAATTAGATAGAGTGTGTGCGTGTGCACATGTGCGCGTGTGTGCGTGTATTTGTGTATGAATGTGACCGCTGTATCTTAGCATAGACAAGCAAAATGTCTCAATGATACATGGATATTGTGCTACCAATGAGTCCTCTATGAGTCTCAACGTTGCGGCTGTCATAGACACATCGATTTTCCCACACATGTGTAATTGCACACACACGCACACGCGCACACGCGCACACGCACACACACGCATGCACATAAAAGCTCAAATTGTATTCTATTGGGCAAACTATGTAAATAGGTGGGTTATTGTGCGTGGGTGATAAAAGTGCATTGTTTCAACATACCACAGAACATTATTTTGTGTTCAACCATCGTTCTACCATCCGTACCACTATTGTACCCCCCCCCCCCTCTCTCTCTCTCTCTCTCTCTCTCTCATGCCAGTATGATATTTTCTACTCTTCTGTATTTGCGTTTCCCAGAAGTTTGAATGTGTATTTTCTACATAGTTCCATGGAGCAGTTGGGACCAAACCTTTCGTACCTCGCAGTTTGTGACTCAGCTAATGAGGACAAAACCCACTTAGTGATGAGGAAAGTGCTTGAATCGTCTTTGAAACAACTTGTGTGACCTCTAATGTACCCCTTTGTGGGAAATAACAAATAAATGGCATTACGGGGGAGTTTTTACAAATCTGTCCATGTTTCTGCGACACTCACCACATTGTAATGGAGCAGTGGGCCCATGGGAAATGTAGTCATCACCCCGGGAAACACAATCGCTTCCGCAAAACTCCTCGTAGTGCTTTAAAGCAACTAACTTCCCTCATAGAAATAAATTTCCAATTTGTTCTATAAATCGTTCTATAATCGTTCTATAAAAACAATATTGCTTCACTTTACTGGCAACAGACGCAGTTCTCTAATCTGAAGTCTAGGTGTGACATTTGCAGGAAAGTGTTGGTTGGTGCCCAGATAGGGCCAGTTTTAGGTCAGCCAGCAGTTGTTGGTCCACCATAGAGGATAAGCAGATGGTTTTTAAGTGTCCTCTTAACACTTAACAACCGTAAACTGTTTCAACATATACGTATAATCCGGAACGTTCCAGAGTCTTGCTGTGCCAGCTGAGCTTGAGCATTATGGAAGGTTAGACTAGGACACAGCATATGTGACACCACTGTGAGAACATCTGTTGGTTCCCGCTCAGCCTAATTTGGCCCCTAACAGTCAAGTGTGGAGAGTCACCAGCAGTGCCACGATAATCTTCCCTTTTCAGGGAGGAGTCCAGCCGTCTCTGAGGGGAAAACAGGCTTTTACAGGCCTACTCATGCCAGCCAGCACAGTGGCTTTTAGTGCTCTGGATTACACAACTGCCTCTTCTGAACCAGACAGAGATAGAGCTCAGGGTTCATTTGGAGCAGGTGTGGCTTGTCCTCCCAATTTGGGTGCACAGTCAATGAATCCATGTCAAACGTGCTAAAGCTTTGAGTATGGCGAGGTTTCTTCAGTGTCTCCTGTTTTCCAGCAAATCGGGTTAAGTTAGATGCTGATTGCATGCATGCAAATAGATAGATAGTTAATGTAAGTGTTCCCTTGAAAACATCACTGCACTGTGAGGAAACATACTTCACTGGTCCTGAAATATCTTGGATATACACTTGAATCTATGGGCACGGTTGGGAAGTAACTGATTATATTACAGCAGTAGTACAATTACAACAGTTATATGTATTTAGTTACATGTAACTGATACCCCAAAAAAATTGTAACTATAATCCATTATGGTTGCCAGTTAAAACTGTGGAATCATATTACATATTATATATTTCTAAAAGAAATATATATATATTTTATGGAATTTTGCTGAAGAAAAATGCATTATCCTTTTATTAACGTCAATCAATAATATTAATAAATAACTAAAATACAAAGAGTTGGCGCGCCAACGCAATAAATACATTTGGATGGCATTTCAAAGAACAATGTTTAGGCAAGTAATCCAAAAGTATTTAGAAAGTAATCAGATTATGTTACTAAATGTAGGTAATCCAAAAAACGACGTTACTGATTATAATTTTAGTCTGTTGTAGTAACTGTAATGGATAACATTTAAAAAGTAACCTACCCAACCCTGCCTATAGACTCCTAATCAGGATGCTTGCCCAGAATGAATCATTCAAATATAAATGTTCCTGTGAATTCACTCACTAAGCATCTTTTAAGAAACGTAGGCGATGGTTTGGTGCCAGCTCCCTCTACAGACAAGTAAACTGTGTTGGCTGAAGCAGAAATATAAGCATCACAAAATAGGACATTGAGAAATGATTGTGCATTATTATTATTTTATGACATGACAAGATCAATGCCGGTATATATTGTTTCTTTTACTTATTTTTGTGAACTTGTTTGTTACCGCAACTTCAAAATAGTTTCTGTATATTAATGACAATATATCCATAATTGTTCAAAACATTGGTCCAGCTGACTGATGTCATATCTTGTTCTTGTAAAGTATTTGTCATTCTGCACTGCTGCCAATGGCTGGTTTTGTAAATAATAAGGGCATGAAAAGAAAAGTTCTGTTTCATATCAGAGTCAAGTGACATCAGTTCATAAACATCACATATCAAGGTGAAGAAAAACCCAACATCATTCAAGAGATATAATGACATCACAGTCAGCTGTTATACTACACTTAATTTGTGAAAAATCATTCCTATTCAATTGTGTGTAGTAGTAACTCAACAATATAATAATGAATAGTGTTAATAGGATTATTGTTCCAAAATAGCCAGGGTGGGTATAGCGAACTGGCTTGTGGGTGGTTTTATACAAAAACATAAAAACAACAAACAAACGTAAACAATATACTGTATGTAAAATAATTTCTATTGTTTTGGATATTTTCTATTTACAGTAAATATTCCAGATTTACCAAGGTAAGAGCAATACTATCCATTTGCTAATATGCTGCACATCTGTGGAAGAGTACAGTGTCGAGGTGTTTATCATAATGAGGGGGGTGGTGATAACCCCAACATTGTGTCAATTTATCTATAAGTCAAAACTACAAAAAGCTATAAAGGGATGGAAGATAGGCCTGTTTCTGCTGTGCATTACATTGTTTTGCAGCTCCTTGACAGTGGCACTATTTGATTGATGTTTTAAAAAGACTGTTTCTTGTGTTTGCATTTAGTTTGATTCTTATATTTCTCATACAATCTTATGTCCCTCTCTACAGAGAGCGTTTTGATTTTGACTCTCATTCACACAATCACATTAATATTGATGATGGCATTAGAAAGTTTGCATAATTGTCTCTATAGTCTCAAAGAATAAAGTCATAACGATGCCCACATAGTGTGACAATATAGATGTGAGAATCCTGACCATATTGATGATAGTCTAATCTAGATGGGACGTAATTTAGAGTTACATTTACAGCGCGTTGCAGTGTTTGTGTAGTGCTGAGTGCAACAGCAAGCTTGCTTCAGTGTTTGTGTAGTCATTCCCCTGGCAATGCTTGAAGGGCTGTGTAAGCAGGGAAAACACCCACAACTGACACATTTTCTACGCATGTTATTCTCTATAAGGGCTCAGTGCTACAGTATAGTGCTTGATGCTAAATGACAAACACAAACTAGGTAAAATTCCATTAAATACATCTCTATCTACAAGGGATCTATAAGAGAGTAAAGCCAGGATTTTACAATTGATGATTAATGCTAGGTACCGTTTTACACTACAAATATAAAGTCACCCTAGCAAGTTTTTGACTAACAACCTCTGTATTACAGTAATTTGGCAATATACTCCATATTCACTTGCAGATCTATTTTGTCAAGATAGATATGTTTGGGTAAATTACTGATTGAGCAGCATTAATAATAATAAGGGATCATCTTTAAGCTGCAGCATGTTCCATAATTTGGTGTAAAATGCTCAATTCATAGATGATTCCAAAATGGAGAGCCTTATCTAAAGAATTAGATAGGTAATCCATGTTGAGAAAAACAAATAATAACCCAACAGGGCTATGATGATAACTTGAGGTCATTCATAATACTTTATGTGTTAGCTAAATAAAGTCACCTAAATAAAGTCACCTAAACAAGCAGCTATACATTTAACCATTTATTTTCTCCCCTTCTGTCATTGCATCAAATTCCACATTTGTATTTAGCCTTGGCCGAGCTATATCTAATGAAACATAGTGAGCAGCACTGTGCCACAGATGTGAATGAGGTGATTAGAACCGTTTACATTCATCATCATAGACTAATAGAATATCTCAAAAAGATAGAGGTTTAGGTCCGAGAGGTTTGACATGACAACCTAGAGACGTTTAGTGGTGGTATGCGACAATGTACGCTTGCTTTGTCTTGTCTCTTCAACTGGATATTGATGAAGACCCATGTTTACTGTGTAAACAACTCCCTTGAGATGCCATACGGTGTCAGGGTAGACTGGAATATGTGTTCATCCAATGTCATAATCAAACATTATTTATCCAACCATGTTTACAGTACAAAGACGTACCATACTCTTCACATTTATTATTATATTAGTTTAATGTGGAATATAATACGATTTTTTTTTTTTAAAAGCATATTTTAGTGTGCAATATGTATGATAGTGCACTATACTATACCCTTCCCTGTCACGCTTGTTTATGAAAAAAGCGTTCTGGTGTGTTGCAGATGCTAAGACACAGCCAAATGATTTCAACAGATATTCTTAATGAACAGAGCTGGCTGATGTAACATCAACGTTTATCAGAAATCTTTGACTAAAAACTTCTGTTTCTAAAGCTCTAGTGAAAATTTTTCCTATTAATATCGGTATTGTCTGTACAAAGCAGGTCATATGCATACATTGGTTATGGCAGAATTAACATAACTAAGATAATATGTATGCCTGCATACACCTTGATTACTGTCTTTTGTGTATTTCCAAAAAATTAAAATAAATGTATTATGGTTTTGAGGTGCATTTTCCCAAACAACATGCTTTACCCCAAATCTTGTTGAAAGATTACAGGTACTTGATTTAAGGATACTACAGTACAAGTGGGGGTTTTCTATCTGTTTACGGCAACATGTAATCATTCTCTTGAATGTTGTCAATTTGCCCAAAGTTAAAAAAATATTAAATGTATTATAAAATAAATATTTTTACACTCAAATGAATCACCGACTAACCATAATAGTCTAGGTATTAATATTGTGTCTGGATTACGTTATAGTCTCTTAAATAGTATCAGTCTTAATGGCTTAATACAAGGCATGCCTATCTCAACAACACCCCTTATGAGTTACAGTGGATTAAATACCAAACTGATTTTTGATGAATGATGGCTGCTGTTACTGTAATTCAACCTGTGTCAAACATTTGGAATGGCTTTCCAAAACCAGGAATGTGCAATGCTGGATTGGACCCTTGGTAATGAGAAACACAGGGAGGTTAAGTACAATAGATTACTTGTAAATCATCAACAGTATTTTTGTATTTTTGTGTCAATCTGCTGCTCTGAATGTTGCTTTTTTATATCAAAGTTGAGCGTGTCACAGTTTTGATATGTGATATATGTTTCCCTGAGCCAATAGATTTGTTGAGTATTTATTGATAATAAATGTAACTTTGAAAATATGTATTATGTTGATTAGAGGTGATATGAGTTGTTCAGAGATCCTCGTTGTTTTGTGAGAATGAATAAATGTATAGAGCAGGTCAGCCTTGATATACTGGGAGTTGACATGTCAATAAAATGGGTTTGTGAAATATACAAAATAAAGTGATTATTTTTGTTGGACAGTAATACCAGAATCAACTGTGATGTCAAACTGTATTGTGTCTTCAAGGTGGACAATGATTCAGATAAGATATCAATGAAGTTGGTTATTTATTAGACAGTACATAAAATACACTTTTATGCTGTTTGTATTTTCTATAGCTTGTCTTAATTTGAAAGTGAAGTACATACAAACATGACAACCTCCTCTCACATATTACTTTGATTCTAATGCTAATTGGTTTGTATTTCTGTAGAATGTTAGAGATGTGTAAGGAGATGAATGTTGTTTACATTCCTAATGCTCACTTGAGATAATCAAGATTATATTGTTTAATTGTTGAATTCTGTTGTACTGACTATTTAACAAACGTGTAAGTAAATCTACAATATGTGTCTTGTTGGGTTATTTTAGCTATTAACAAACTTGAGTTGGAAAATTGATCACTCACTCTAGACTAGGGATGGCACGATCCAGTTTTTTCCCCGATACTGATACAGATACCGGCACTTTGGGTATTGGCCGATACTGAGTACCGATCCGATTCCAGTGTTAGATTAAGTTTTAAGATAAATTGAAAAGTAAATGATAGCCAATTTTTATTTTAGGATTTAGATGCATTTTAGAAACCTGGTGCTGATAGTGTGGCCTGGGTAGGTTAGACATGGCTGAAGCTTCACAGTAGACTTGCATGTGTAAATACATTTAATTGGATCAGCCCCATGGATCGGTTACAACTGTCCAATTGTCACCGATACCGATCCATCTATTTAAGTCAGTATCGGACCGATTTCCGATCTCAGTATCGTATCGGAGCCATCCCTAGTCTAGACGAAGCAAGCGGCTCAACTGAATACTAATTATGTCACTACATATTTACAATTAATCAAATTTCTACATGGCAACATTTGGGCTTCATTTAAACTAAATACAGCCAACTATAAAAACATGTAACAAAGCAAAAGTGTATAGAGTCATTGCATGTTGTATAATCATTGAACAATGTTTGGTCAGATTTGATTAAAATCACTGTAACAAAATCTGAAACGAGCTTTGCCAAAGGTCATAGTTACAATGATCACCTATACAGTGATAGCATCAGTCACTTTTATTAAGACTATCTTATTTTACAATCCGACATTCAGTCGAGCAATATCATGGATATTGCTGGGTGGTCACTAATATAGGAAAGCTAGCAACTTTTAATTGTTAGTTGAATGGAAGTGTAACTGATGTAATAATTTCAGACATAAATAAGCTATCACTTTGTCATGTCATGTCATGTAATGTCTCTTCTAGTTGTGTCAAGTGCTAACTACTGTATATGGTAGATGAACAGTAGATTCAAACTCAATTTAGCCTCCAAAATATCTGGGAGATGTCAAACAAAAGAGCTACCCCATAACTTTTCTAAGAAGTTATTTATTTTGTAATGCCATCAGTGTTGATCCACCCTTGCAAACTTATTTTATACAACATTGGAGCATTGGACCATTTGTTTTTCTTTGTTTTTAATGTCCTGAAGTGTAGAATGTATTTGGCGCTACATTAGTATAATAATTAAGAATTATTTTACGTTTATATTTGATGATTTATTTATTTTTTATTATTCATCTTTGTAAAATGTGAGAATATATGGTTCTATGTATTTGGAAAACCTGTTTTCTGTGTCTCTGTCTGCTGTGTTGTTGACTGAGTGCTGACTAGCCTGGCCCTATTAATCTGCTTTGATCTGAAGCTGCATAAGAATGCACTGTTAAAAGAGGACAACAGGAGGCATTTTTATACCAAAAACATTTACACATTTTTTAGTAATTACCTAATTATATTGTATTATTTGTGTTTGAGTTTACTTAAGCTGTGATAATGCTGTGTTGACCTATATCATTGGAACACACACGTCAGAGTTCTCAGTAGTTTAACCTTTTTGAACCACAACAAGGAAGTGATTCATATGTGACTTTCCTTGTTTGTTTGTTTTTTCAATTGAATCAAATATACAGCTGCATCAAGGCCGTCTTCAGACGTAACAGATGTAGCTTCTATTTAAATTAAAGCGCTGGCCTGGGCATTTTACGTGTAGAAATAAAAGCTGCTGAAATGGTATGGTTGTTGTGGGAAACACCAGGGGCCCTATTTTAACGATCTAAGCGTACAGTCTAAAACTATGTCCACACGTACACTGCAAAAAATTTAAACGGGAGTTTATCTAATTCGTTTTTAAAAAGAAATGACTTCAACACCAGCATGTTTAAAAAATAATAATAATTATGTCCACACAGAAATGCAAAACTACGGTGCAAACCTGTCAAGAACGTGCCAGGCCAGCAGCCGGTGAAATAATCATAGCTTTGCCGTTTTGGCCAATCAGAAGCCTGACAACTGGTTCTACTACTGGTGGATAAACGGTCAGTTCGCCAGGCGCATGGTTCAAAAGGTCTGGACTTAATCTCTTCATGATTCATGGGAGTGTTTTGGGCATAACATACGATAAACCAATCAGAAAAGTCATCTCCCATTCCCATTGATAAGATTTTGCCGTCCCCCCAATTTTATCCCAACCTTATCCTCAGCCTCTTCAGTACATTAGCACTACGTCACATAAGCAACGCTACTGAACGTCTGATAATACCATGGATAATGCCCCTGTAATCTCGACAGCACTTTTGGGAATTTTCATTGGCTGTTAGCATTGTCGCTCACAAAGTCTGTATCTGTAATTCCGGTGCAGCGTTAGTGCAGTATATTTACTAATTTCTGTTGTTCCATTCATTTTAAGCATTAACAGTAGACTACTTATCTAACAGATTTGTAAAAGTTTTCAGAAGACCTGCAAACTGCTAGCTCATGTTGTTAGGTTTCCAAACAGATTCCTCAGCGCAAGTTTAACGTCCGTCTTGATCATTGAGTTGTGTGGTTGGTCGCCGTGCATGTCAATCAAAATACCTTTTCTGTCAGGTAGGCGGATCTTGACAGGTAACCAGCACTGCATCCCAGACTACGAACGTAAAGGCTGGCTCTGTGAGACTACCTAAACCTAAACTTTGTAAATAATGTGCTTGTCTAGCTGCTCTGATTTAGCCGTCCATACCGTATGTGCACTGTGCTCTTCCACTTTAAATTCCGGTTGTTTAAAAGAGTCTGCATTCTGTGGACCTGCAGGCTGGCGGAAGCAGGGCATAGCTAGATGACAGCTGCTGTCTCGCTGCCATGGCAGGCAATGACAGGCTGAAATGGTGCAGCTATGAATTGACAAAACATGGTTTATTCATTCAATTGAGAAAAACATAAAAATCCAGGCAATGAAATTACCCTGACCTCCTTCAATTTCCCTCTCTCTGCCCTGTTCTCTCAGTTTATCTTTCCTCTTCCTTTTATTTGTATTCTATCTTTCTATCTTTCCTTCTTTCTTTGTAAGTGGATTTTGTATGAAGTCATACAGAAGAGAGAAGACACACCAAGTGACCACTTCAGATAAATTGCAGAGGAGTGACACAGAAATAGGAAGTCAGATGTGATATTTTAGCGATGGTGTAAAGACAAGCCATGGGAAGAATAGGAGTTGGAGACTAGATTAAACATATATACATCTGTGAATACTGCACATACACATATTGCGTGCAAACACATGCATACTGTATACAGGCGCCATTGATATTAATTATACATGAATAAAAGTTCAGTTAGTTGATAACTGAAGCAAGACCCAACTGATAAACCTTGCCATCTTAAGTCAAATATAACTTTTCATCACAAAAATAGATATTGCCTCTGGCACTAAACATTACCGGCATAGCATATAGCTTTCTCAGCATGTACCCAATTAAACTAGAGCACTGGATCAGCTATTTGTAGCACAGGTTTTCTGAATAGCTTGAAGCTACACTCCTTCCGTGTATAGAGTGTATATGTTATCCTATCAAACAGTTCAGAGAGTAAGAGGGAGAGAGGGGTCCAAATGTTTACTATCAAGAACCGTTTGTTTCATCGTTGTTAAAAAATTAAGACATTAACCTTTACTCTGATGATATCACAAGTCAAGACAGTAAGATTAGCAAAATGATTATCCATTCATAACATGTTTAACATGGTTCGTACCGCAATAGTCTGGGGCTTGTCAAGAAGAGTGTCACAAAGAAAACCCATAATGTCAGTCATGTGGGTGAAAAAGGTGTTCCTAAAATCCCCAGTGGCTCCAGTAAATCAGCCGCACTAATATAGGATTGTGGTGGTGCATGAATGGGCCGCAAAACACATATTCAGATGCTCACGGGCCAAGTCAAGTTAAGTGTATTTCTAAATCACTTAATTACTGCTGCCATCCACCTCAAAGGAGTTTATAAGTTTATGTTTAACACAGGAAATGGACACCCCCAGCTCTAAGCCACTGTTTCCGTTGTCTGTTCATCCCAAGCCCTGACCAGTGGGCATGTCTATGCCGCAACACCGGTTATGTTTGCATGAATGCCTTGCTACTTCCGTCGCTCTTGACAAACAACCTTGTGAACGGAAGAGTCATTGTGGAGATTGTGCCAGGAATATAGATAAGGTGTGTGCGCGTGCAGGCACGACTGCCTCCTGCACAAGCACACACACAACCATGTAGCCTTAATATGTGCAGGAGATTGCGGGGCTGGCGAACACACCAAACACTGCACACATGAATCGAGAGAACGCGATTGTCTATCGATTGAAACGAAACGGGGGAAAGCGAAGTGAGTGAAAGCAAAGGCAACGTGTCGGGGATCAGGGGAAGGTGGGGTGGGGTGTGTGGTGGTGGTGTGTGTGTGTGTGTGGGGGTGGGTGGGGGGTGGAGCTGTCAAGCGCTGTAGAGGCACTGAAAGTCTCTGTGTTTTCATTTCCTGCCCGCAGAAGTGAGACTCGAGTCTCACAATGGAAACACAATGAGGAGGACCACCAGGCAATTAACATTCACAACACCGCCACCGCTGTGTATAGCCTCTGTCTTCTGATGCTATCGCATAGCTAGCTCTCTCTCTGTGAACACATACCTGCAGTGGAGAACTTCATACACGCACACACACGTACACACAATCTCTCTCTCTCTCTCTCTCTCTCTCTCTCTCTCTCTCATGCACACACATGCACCCGCGCACTCACAAACGTACAATCACACGCACACACATATGTAAACACGCGTAAACACACACATGCACGTACACGCACACGCACACACACGCACTAATGAGGCTACATCGCTAATGTCTCTTCAAGCTCCTCTTACAGTAAGATGTGTGCCTATTATGGTCTGTCAAGCAGATGACTCAGGCGCTGCCTGCCAATCTCTGCCTGGTAACTATGGTGATCAGAGCCTTCCAGCACTTTGCTAAAGTGTCCACTGGCTAAAATAAGCCTTTTAACTACAGACCTATCATTCGGGATACAATGACATGCAAGCACACGCACGCGCACATGCACACGCACACGCACACGCACGCACACCCAACATGCACATGCAAGCAGGTCAAGACATTTTTATAAAGATTTTGATAAAGAATCAATAATAAATCTATGTTCCACTGAAAGTTATATAACCAAGTAAGCTGGAAGTAGACTTTTTTTTGTATACTTCTCTAATTTTATTTTCCTTGATTTAACAGTGTGTAGGCTACTGCAGTTTGGGGGCAACACAATTAAGGCTTCTCAGATTGCAAGAGTAATCTGGAAGACACGCTTCAATGGTTAATAATTTCAAGAGATATATAATACTGCTAGAGAGTCATTTGGTTAATGACTGCAGCACTATCACACATTAGCACACATAGTATCCTATAGCCTATGCAGATAGTAATGTGTGGAGACCGTAATTAACCCCACACACACCAGGTTTGTCAGAGAGCAACAACAAATGGATACATGTCAAAACAAGTGCTATTTCTTCCACACATATATTGGGTTAGGTTAAACGTATTGCAACAGAGCTTCTACTGCAGGGAGATTAGAGATGTGTCAGATTTGTTTCCAAAAACTTTATCTCTACCGGTTGGATGACTGCGCATGCGCATATCGGTCTGGTTCACATGACCAGCGTGAACCAGTGAGTGAATCCGAAGTTTGCTACTGTACACAGAGGACACGGTATCATTGTGATTAAGTTAGCACTAAATCTAATCAGGTGACCTGCGGAAATTCCCCTTAAATTTTACTTTCGGCTCATCAGACAGCAACTCAGACAGCAGGCAGTCGTTCTGTGTTGCTAGCTAGCTTTGAACTAGCGTGATGATTATGAGGCCGGGCGGTGTGTTGTTGCTGTGCGTGTTGTTGTTCTGTGTGGGGGGCTCTCTGGGTGATACACCCGCTAACTGCAGCTATGAGGACCTGCTTGGGACATGGGTGTTCCAGGTGTCCAAGGGAGGCTTTGATCAGAACGTTAACTGCTCTACAGAAGGTAAGAAATGCATGAAAACATATTTACTTCCTTCCTGATATCTTCTCAGTGGCAACGTGTTAAATTGACTGATCGTCTAGCTGTGTGAAAATCACTTAACATTCAGTAATGTTAATGGTAAACCGTCCATCTTTAGCCACAGGAGTGCGGATGGTGACCGTGACCCTGCAGAAGCTGTCTGTAGCTACAGATGAGTTGGGCAACGCGGGCTTCTTCACCATCATCTACAACCAGGGCTTCGAAGTAGTCCTCAACAGCTACAAATGGTTCGGCTTCTTCAAGGTAAACTATATATCTATAGTATAGAATACTCTTATTACATGAAAGAGTCTCTGCTCCCCGTGCTTTGAATGATACAGTTATGTTAGTTATTTGAGTGAAACCACTTCTTTTCTAACAGGATACTGTGCTGGTGGTGGAATATAGTTTAAGCCTGATATGTTATGATAATTTCTTTTGATACAAGCCTACAGTAATTAAATTGATACAACCTAAAGGCAAATCTATTTAAACCACTAGATTTGCTAATGGAGAGTTTTAGATTAGCCACTGCTTTACTTCACTTTGCATTACATCTTTCAATAATTTTGCATTTAAAGTCTGCTTGGCACAGGTTCACTCCTTTCACATGACATTCGGGTTATAGTCTAACTGCCTTTGTTGAGATTGTGTGTGTGAGTGTGTGTGTGTGTGTGTGTGTGTGTGTGCTTTATTCTTGTCCGTGCGTGTGTTTTATTTTTGTCCATCTTGCATTCTTTCCCCCTAAACTCACATGATTGCAGATAGGGAAGTGTTAAGATTCGTTGTGATATTTCTTCTGATACTTAACTGCACGATAAGCTAACTTCCTCTTTGAGTTTAGTTTTTGATTGATCTTTAAGACTTTTGTGCAGTTTTCATGCTTGCTGCGGTTATGAAGTAATATTAAAGTTGTTGCTAGTGGTATGTGACTTCTGGTGTGTGACTTCTGCCTTGCCCAGTACACTCAAGAGGGTTCTAAAGTGACCAGCTACTGTGACCAGACTTTGCCAGGCTGGGTTCATGATGTCTTGGGGAATAACTGGGCCTGCTTTGTAGCAAAGAGAGTGGCTCCAATACCACCAAGGACCGACGTTAATGCCCTCTTCCACCTGAAGAGGCACCAGTGAGTACACAGAGCTCTCTTTACATAGCTGCCGGTAATTTTATACTGCTGGTGAATCTGTTTTTAAAATGGAGAAAATGCCTTCCCCCTTCAATCCCCAATGGCTTTTTGAACATTCACAACTTGTTTCACATCAGACATCTGACCAATAAAGGGGCTCTGTGAATAAAATTACCATATTCTCCAAACCATTAGGGGTCAGCATTTCACCCTAACTAATCACGTGATTAGTTCACCCTTAGTTCTGCTCTTCGCCAATGTTTCTGTCAATCTGCTTACATGTGTCCAGAAACGGTCTAATATTACAGCCATATGGTAGGTAGGGCTGGGCGATATGGACAAAAAATAATATCCTGATATATTTAAGTTGAATATACACAATATATATATATATGTGTGTATGTATATATATGTGTATGTATATATATGTGTATATATATATATGTGTATGTATATATATGTGTATGTA
>JAODUE010070457.1:0-15708 GCA_027564755.1 Amblyopsis hoosieri | reverse complement strand
AGCCCTTAGAATATATAATATATATCTAAACTAGAATATCTAATATATATCACAAATGTTAAGCACAATTTTCTACACTATACGTCCGTTTACCAGCAACATTAGCTTTCTAACCTAGCCTCAAGTTTCATGATGCCCCCAATGAATCATCGGTAGAAACAATGCTCTGGTACGTGGACTGAATCCAGACAATGATGCGGTGCTGTTGTATTGCTGTGCAGACAGCTATTCTGTACTAGTTAATAGAGTAATAGTTTTCATACTAAACTTTCATTGTGCTCTCTGTTAGTTCTATTGATCCGGTGATTAAATTACTGAGTGTTAGCTTCGCAGAGCCAGCCTTTACTTATGCAAAGTCTGGGACACTGCACTGGCTAACTGCGTAAATCCGCCTACTTGACTGGAGAGGTATTTTGATTGACATGTACCACGACCAACCTCTGTACGTAAGTCATTGACCAAATTACGTTTACAATGAGGAATTTGTAAACTCTGGCTGTTTACGTCTTGTAAATCCGCAAAATTATTACAGTTACTGCTTAATAAAAGAAATAAAACATTTTTAATTAGTCTCAATAAATCGTCGCACCAGAAATTACGGACTTGTGAGTGACAATACTAACAGCCACTGTGTATCACTTGCCGAATGTCCGAGAGCCCTGCGTCGCGCTTACGGTGTATATGTATACAATATTCCGTTGTGGAGAGATGCGTTCATTGGCTGTTGAACAGCGAATGAACTAACAGCCTTAGTTGGGATTTAGACAAAAAGTGAGATGTGTGGAGGAAGCTAATGACATAATAGAGATCGCAAAGACAACATTAGTGGCTAAAAAGAATGCCTCATCGGTAACTTTACTATAGTTGTACCAGTCCAATATGACTGTCAGTTGAAAATGTGTTGTTTTGATGTGCATTTTACCATAACCTTTGTGTTTTTACTTTTTAAATGAATATCGATATTGCAATTATCATAATCAATATCACAATATCATATTTAATAAAATATCGTGCAACCCAAACACTAACCTGGGCTGGGTTTTATACTATATTAAAATATATTACACCTCTCTCTCTCTCTCTCTCTCTCTCTCTCTCTCTCTCTCTCTCTCTCTCTCTCTCTCTCTCTCTTCTCTAGAGCCAGGCCATGCGTATAGTTCGGACCGTGGGCCAGGCCTTCGAGGTGTGCCACAAGCTGAGCCTGCAGCACACGCAGCAGAGCGCAGACGGACAGGAGGAAATGCACGGTGACAAGACCTGCAAAGACTCCTCCACCTCAGGTGCAGGAGAGTTCAGCGGCAGCGCAGGCCACGCTGGCTTCCATGAGCGACCATGGTGCTCGGCCCTTTGTCAGTGTATTGAATTAGACCACTGCACGGCGGAAATACTTTCTTTACCTGTGTTATTGAGGCTTAACAGCTGGCTGTGAGAAAAGGCATCCGTACCTCATATTTAACACTCTCGCTCTCCTTCAGCAACATCGACCTCTGTAATACACCCCCACGCACACATGCACACACACACACACACACACACGCACACACCTACGCACGCACACACACACACACACACACACACACACCTTGTGCCTTTTTAAACAACAGAGAGAGAGAGAGCGAGCTCTGGGCTGTTCTCTCCAAAATCCACATCCCCTGGACCAATCTGGCTCCATGAGATGGGTCTTTCACATGCTAATGAGTTCGCAACACACACATGCATCAATAGCATTATGATCCCCTATCTTCCCACACTCACTCACACACACACACACACACACACACAAAGAAGATGCACACACACAGACCCTTTCGGGACACACACACACACACACACACAAAGCTACTGTGCCACTGTGCTTTATGGGACATGGGAGCCGATACGCGTGGCCAATGAGCTTATCTGCACAGCTAATGTTCCTGCCGCTGAAAAGAGGAAATGGAAAGGGCTGGAGTTTGCTGGGTGGGAAAGGAGATAGACAGGAGCGGAATAGCTAGAGAAAATTGTCACAGGGACACATCGACATACATAAAGCATCTAACATTGATTTCTATAAGTGTTCTAAATCTGTAATTATTATGAAAGTGGCCCAAATAGAATCTCTTCACACATACTGTATCTGTTTTGTATTCTTTGAGCAGGAAATAAATCAAATACATATCTGGTTCACAGCAACACAACCTCATTCTGAACATTCAAGTGACATTTATGTGACTGTAACGTTGACACGTGTCACCGTTACAGGGTGCTTGATCCACCGGACCATTTCGAGAAACGTTTCGAGTGTGTTTGCTCAAAAATTTGAATAATTCAAATGAACATTTCAAGTGCAAACTAAACCTATTACAGCCTACAGCATCTTAAAAAAAAGCATTGAAGACAATATTGTAAAAACAATGCTTGTGTCAACTAATGTGACAAATTTTAATACACATATACACTTATTCCTCTTCTGACTGACTAACGCAAAAGGCCACGGATTTGGTTCACATTGGTTCAGATTCAGGAATATATTACAGTAGATCTACTGTAAATACACTGGCTACATTCTCTGGGTCTGAAACATAAAGGTCTCATAATCAGATAACCACCAGAAACCATATAACCAATGGGTCAGGGAGAGTTAGGGTACAGTATAGTCCTTGTGACCAAGGTGAAGGACCCTACTGAAAGTGTAAATTGAAACAAGAGCTTAGCCAGCTATGTAAGGTAGCATGACCTTTAGCTTACAGTGTAGATAATATATGATAATATATGATTATATATGATAATATATGATATAGCAGTAGAGCTTTTTGACGGCCATTCTGCGAGACAACAATGCCACAGATGACTTGTTTATGCCTGCCCAGGAGATAAAATATACACTCACGTACTGTATATACACACACAAAGAAAAGATAAAACGTGAATTACACACATTGCATTCACTTACACACACACACTGGGCAAAGGCACTATATGAAAAATAATGTTATTGTGTCTGTGTGTGTGTGTGTGTGTGTGTGTTCACCCATGCGTGCCTGTGTGTGTCATAAATGGTTTTGTGTGCACGTGTGCGTGCTCATCCGCCAGTGTGTGTGTGTGCTCTCCTCGGCTCAGCTCGGGAGCTTACTGGCGGCGAGACGGCGGCCGCGGTCGCCGAGGAGACGGACATCGACGCGGTGGAGATGGCTGCGCTGCCGCCGTTGGCTGCCGTCGCCGCGGACGACCTGAATCCCAACCGCGGCGTGACTGACCTGGACGCTACAGCTACGACCCCTGACGCCATGGTGACTCACCCTCTGTGTGTGTGTGTGTGTGTGCGAGCAGGAGACAAGGCGGCCTGTGGCGTTTAATCATGACCACAACAAGCAGGGTTTGAGGGTTCACTGTGCCAAGCACGTTTTATTCAATGTAAATGCCAAGGTGATCTTGTATCCTAGCTCTTTCCTTTGTCTGCTCCCGCCATCCGCCACTCCTTTACTAAGGAGTGCCTTCCCCCCTACACACACCCTTTAGGGAGCAGAAATCCAAAGAAACTGTTAAGATTTGGCTTGTTTTGTGTAGTCACAGCAGCAGGTGTTCGAGGGCCACATCTGGCCTTTGCCCGAAGAATGGAATGACACAAAAATGCTGTGAACCTTCCCCGGCGCACCCTCGGCTCACAACAAACAAACAGTGCTTGTTAATCCTTTCCCAGTAACAGTATATCTAAGTGTCTAGTTCTAAATGCAGGGTCATTCTCTAGAACGTTTGCTAACTGAGCTCAAATCACAACCACCTCCCGTGGAAATTCCGCCCCACACAGCTAAATGCATTGTGAAGCCTAAGGCATTGTTGTTGTGAGCGGTGTCACTGTTTGTGTTCCTATTTACGGAGCCAGGGCTGTGTAGAAGTACTAGATAATGTTTTCAGCACACAGCTAGTGGAATGCGAGGAGATCATTTGGTGAATTCGACAAAAAAAAGCGTATTAGCGTCCAATTATCTTAAAATCACAGACATATCTTTAAGTTTCTATGGTCATTGCAATAAAAGGTTCAGAATTATTCTGTGTAATAGTCTTTGGCCCGCATTAACATTAGAGTTATGAGGCCTTTCAAGATGCCTTCTGATTGAAAGCTACAGGAAACATAAAAAACAAAACAAATAACAGCTAGCTTTCTGCTAGTGACCTCTCTTCTGGGGTCATTGCCCTAGCCGCTGTGGTCACTAGCTATTTGCTGAGGAGTGTGTGTTTGTACTGTACCTGATTTTACAATGGCCTTGCAATTTTGTGTTTTTCTCAATTGGACTTTTCTGGAAGCTCATGGAAAGCAAACTTCGAATGTGTCTACAAAGCCGGTCACAGTCTCTACTGGCAGTATTATCAACCAACCATCATAGCATGCTCATAATTCACAAATAAGGCTGTCTAAAAGTTAACTTAATTTTAAATACGTTTTCTTGGGTAGACAATGACATTACATTGGCTTTGTGTGTGGAGTCTGTGGATTATGCAAGGTAGCGCAGCCATCAGCCATCAGCCCATTCTGACGATAGCAATAGTTAAATGTAAAATGTAAAATTTCCTATTGGTGCAGATTAATCGGCCAAACGGTTAATTGGTCGACTTCTTATGAGAACACAGTACATTCCACCAGTAGAGACAGATGTTGGCTTTGTAGACAACTTTTTTGAGAAACAATGGGATTGAATGGCACATTACAGTAATATGTCTGTGAGTTAGGACATCAGTACTTGTGAGAGAGAGAGTGGGCAGTCAGGGCACATGTGTGTACTGTGAATGGGAAAGTCAGAAGATATAAGACATCATGTGAAAAGAATACGGAGCAATAATGTTGGCAGCCACGCATGATGTTATGTGTGTGTTACACTAGTGTGCGTGTGTCTAAGATTTTAAACGTACCCATTACGCAAAGTTGTCAGAACAAACAGTGTGAAAGAGCTTTGCCTCAGGCTGCCAATCCCATGTCTGCAGGTTTTGTGTAAATACTGGATGGTGTTGGAGGTTTGGCAGGCTTGTTTCCCAGTTAGCTTCTGCAGACAAAAACATCCATACATTACTCAGTGAAACACATTTATTTGTATTGTTTTAATTAGCACACACAGAGAACTGCTATTGGACCATAACGAGATAGTCACTGATATTTACATTAGAATGTATGGAAGTAGATTCACTGACCTTGCCTTTAACTGACAGTTATCTCCAAAATTGGAGAGAGAAAGTAATGTAAAGAAATAACACGATTCATGACCATTCAGTCTGTAGTCTTGGCATCGTTTTCAATTTCGCTTAATGCTTGAAAGGCATATGTTGGCCTATCTTCCTAATGGGATCTCTATCACCACAGATCTAGACTAAACAAGCAACCTTTATGGTTGATATTCCCTTCATTTATATTCACTATTGACAGTGGGATTTGCCATAAGATACAATCAATTTAATAACCCAAATACAAATGTTTTAATTAATCAGATTTATGTTTTTATGACCACTGAATTTTAACAGAAATTAAATAGGCTGATTTAGTATTGGTCATTATAAGAAATGTACTGAGTTTGATGTTGCTGACATACTGTAACCCTCAATGCTAATCTGATGCTATATTTGCAAATGTTTAGATATAAACATACAGATACTATGAACTAAAATGTGAATTTATTCATCCCAAAGGGGGAATTTAGGGTGAACACAGTTTCACTTTTGTCGTACCTCCATTTAGTGTGCACCAGCAAACATGTTTCATAATGTACACAACAAACAATAAGATCAAGTTAAGAACTATACTATACTATACTATACTATGTAGCTTCTTATATAAACAAGTTGCGTATTAATAATAATTATGCAATGCTTATTCATTGTTCATGTAAATGAAATGCAAACAACCATTGATACTGTATATGGTGTCTATTTACATGAGCATGTGATGTACAGTATGGTTACTGTTTTCACCCCTTGGCTTTCATCTAGTCTCTTCTGCCATCAATGTGTGAGGAGGGACAGGGGAATGTGGAACAGTAAAATACATGATGACAATCCAATAGAGCTTGACGATAGGTTGACGGGCACATGCAGCACACAGAGTATATCTGTAGCCCTACAGAGCACTCATTTTCAGTGCTGCCTGCCTAGTTCTTTGTTACAGTATATTATTATACCTTTTTACTGTACCAATTACATTTGATGTATGCAATCACTATAACAGTATATGTGATATTGGCAGTACAACATGAGGCTGTATCTTGTTCTAGTGACTCCAGGTGCCATTGTTATAAAGCTTTGCTTGTGATGACTGGCTTATAGCAGTTTCAGCTACAGAATGTCTTTTGATAAATGTACGTTCTAAGACGGTTTGAATGGAAGAGTCTGCTCATGGACTAAAATGTGAATGTAAAGGTAATATAGTAAGCACTGATTATCTATTTATAAAGTTGGGGTTAATAATGACACAGCTAGTGATATTTAAGACTGGTATATTGATTGGTGTGTGTGTGCGTGTGTGTGTGTTGATGTGCAAAATGTTTTATAATGTCCAAACGTCAGGCTGCAGACCTACATGGAATGGTCAGGCATTTAGCCAAAGTGCTGTCGCCAAGCAGGCTCTGAGTCTTTGGCTGGGACACACGCATACACATGCACGCACGCACGCACATACATCAATAGCTCTTTCTTTTTGCAGTCTCACACATGCAGATGTACACACACAAACACACACACACACACATAGAACTCTGGGTTGCACACCAAACCTGCTTTGATGGGTACCCACTGAATTAAGTCAGTGCCGATGAATGTAAAATCAGTAGGTGCCAATCTGTACCTGAGAATGCATCTGGGTGACAGTAGAGTGGAGTACAGCTTTATTGTCCCGAGGGCCAATTTGCCTGGCAGAGAGGAGAGAGAAAGAGAGAGAGCAAGATAACTAGAGTGTGATTACATCAGCCCTGCATCTTGTTCCATGTTCACACACACAGCCAGGGCCACAGCAAGCCAACGTGTGGTTAAACCTTTCATATCATGACGCAGGCAGGCAAGTCATCCATGTAGGGTTCTGATATTCTGATCTCAGTTTCTTCCCTGCCGGCTGTATGCGTCCTGCTAACGTAAGCTGCGTCTGTTGCCGGGGACTTGACTATCAAAAACGGTACACTCTCCAGCCTTATTTTGTTAGACGTGTTTACCATGGCCATCTTAGCATTTGGCATCACAGATATCGCAGCAAGCGTTTGATAGCCTTAACACAATGTGTCTCGCATAACTAATGTTATGCCTGCAGCCAGTGGAGAAAAAGTGTAACCCTCCACCCGACTAAATTTTAAATGACAATAAGAAAAAGACGCTGTTGGGTACCTAACGAATTCCAGTTTCCGGTATTGGTTAAAACCTCTTCAGCCCGAGCCTCACAGCTCATAGATATGGACAGAATCTAGCCATATAGTTTTACATCCAAACATGTCTTATGAACATGTATGGCTCTGGTAGTGGACTTTTCTCCATGAGTGTACAGTATGTGTCGGACGTTTCTTGCTGTTTTGTAATTTGTTTGCCAAATTAGAGCCTTGACAATGTAGTTTCAAACAAGAATTCGACTTGGGCACCCGTTTAATTGCTGCCCTCTTCAGCAGGACTTTGAGTATTCAAATGTTGTTTCTGCTCTAATTGCATTAGAGCGGGGTAAACAGGTTTAGAGTTCTGTGTACAGGGCTGTATTTGGGTTTTCTCATTCATTATTGTTGGGTAAACAACGGTGTGGGGAAATGGAAAAAGGGGGATGAAGTTTGGAGAGTTATTTGGTGGTAATGTTTATTCAGTAGGCTTGTCCGAATCTCTTGTAAGTCCCTCTCTCTGCTTGTACTGTGTATATGTTTGGCTGTGTTTCTTTGAGCAATGTGTGAATGCTCTCTGTCAGCCTATTCACCTGCCTGGCCTGTCTCTCTCAATACATTTTTTAGTTCTTTGGAGTTCAGCAGGTAGGTGCTTTATTTTGTCAAAGCTGAAGGTGGGCAAAATGTAATGAATGCCTTTGAACAGACGAGAATTTAATACAATTATCTTACAAAGTATCTTTTTTGCATGTATCCTGTAATGGGCTCTGTTGACATTGTTATTAGTGTGTGTCATGTAAACTTCCCCTTCCTCCTTCCCTGTCTGTTTATGCATCTGTCTATATATTAGATAATATGCCCCTGTAAGCGCTACAGGAGCTCTCTTTTCCTTTCATTCAATCTCTTCGTTGGAGAGGTGGACCTCTTTAGCCAGGCAATTTTGCCAGGGAATCATCTTGTTCCCATCAACTAGAGCGTTCATGTGGGGACACGGGAGCAGGTGTCTCTTTGTGCAAACGCTTACGTACTCATGACAGATTGGTGCACAGGTAGCTGGAAGAGGCGGCCCGTCGATGAAGGGAGGGGCACATAATGTGGCCCATGTTTATTTCAGCGAGAGACTACCTTGTCCTGTTTGTACAAGTGTCCTCTGTTTGCCTCCTTGGTCTCATCTGTGTCCACACACACCCCCCCACTCGCATTCAGGTTAAGCTAGCTCGGTAGCTCGCTGTCTCCTGCCTGACACTACACAGTTTGTTAGCTGTTTGCTAATTGCCGCACATTAACCCGGCAGGTTGTGCAGAGACAGGCTATCGTTCATACATCGCCCGCAAGTATATGTGTGTGTGTATGTGTGTATTTTGTGTTTGCATAAGGTGGCAGATGGTTGAGTGCTCCTAACCATGGCCTCCTTCCACTTTGGTTACACATGATTTATACGCACGCACGCGCGCACGCACACACGCGCACGTGTGCGCGCATGGCAGCAAACACCACTTTCATGCAAAGGTATGAGATGGTAAGATATTTAGGCATCAATGTGATGTAAGTAAAGTATGGACACATGGAGGATATTTCCATAAGCATAAGCCTCTGTGGAGAATATATAACCCCCCCCTCACACACACACACACACACATCTAAACAAATGAATGAAAGCGTGTCCCATGCTTCTTTGTCATGCCTTCATCTTGGAGTTTTCTTGTTAGTGAATGGGTGTTTGAGCGGAGCAATCCATTACAGAGGAGAACATTTCCCCGCCTGCCTGCCAGTCTGTCTATCATTGTTGTTTGATTTCCTTTCTGTCTTGTCAGCTGCCATTTTACGTCAATGCAGAAAAGTGCTGATAAGGCAAATATGTGTATAATGATATGTTGATGCTGGAAGGGTGCTGGGAGCAATGTCATCATTATGTACCACGGGACGTTATAAGATGGACCCTCTTAAACAAACCATCTTCTGGCTTCTTGCTGATCAGTGTAGACTCCTGAGAGATAATATGTTGTTGTCGTTAGCTGAGCTGTGATTAGCTAAAGGCTAATAGCGATTGTCAAAGGATGTATTATTGATATACACATATAAAGTGTCCCTCTTTTAGCACTCTTTGCATGCGGTTTATTGTTTTAATTATGTCATTTCATTAAGTCAAATAATCTTTCATTACTCGTGTCGTTTTAAATTTGCTTGTGCTTTTGCTGTCAATTAAATCAAGTACTTATTTGCTTTATTTATACTGAAGCCGTCATTTATTTTCTGCTGCGTTTTCTGTCGGTGGATTGATGTGTTTAAATAAAATGCTTGGCAAACAAGCGCTCACGCATCTAATGGGACGCCATCCATCTGAAGCATGAGTGCAGATGTAGAATGTAAAAGGGTGTAGACTACTTTATTGTCATTGTACAGTACAACGAAATTCAGATGCATTTCCTTGGCATGCTCTCCTAATTAAAATAATAATAGGCCTACAAAGGTAAATTAAATACATTAAATAAGTGCATAGTGTACATAATTTGATACGGCAAAACACATACAAAATAAATGCAACACGGTAACTTCTGTGCCAGATACAGTACACATTTCACACAGACGCCATTGGATTGTCATTGGGCCTAATGTCCCCCTCCTGTCTCCCTCTGCCGGTGTTAGGCACCAGAGGAGGCCTCTCTGCGGTTGGCCAGCCCCAGGATGCTGCTCCCCTCGTCGGACACCACGCCTCCGGTGGCCCCTCTCTCCACCCACCACCAGATCCAGCTGCTGCAGCAGCAGCTCCAGCAGCAGCAGCAGCAGACGCAGGTGGCCGTGGCCCAGGTACAGGGATACAGTGTTTACTGGAACCCAACACAATGCTAAAGCGATAATAGGCTTTGGTTATGCCCTCGGCGCTAGCATCTTACTGTAAATCAACCAGTGACGGCTCCTGCTAATGAAATTAGGGCGGGCTATTGTTTTGGTGACCGGTTCAATAGCCTATAGGTAAATTTAAGGTGTCTAAGTAAATCATTCTAGAGAGAGCTCGTTGGTCAAAACAATATAGCCTCTCCCTTCCGTCAGAAGCTCTGGCCACCACGCACTGAAGACCCATTGAAAAGGCTAGGCTGTTTGTTATTGTTACTATTTACAGAGACAGGGATCAGATGTGTATAAGTTGTGTCAGTATGAATTAAATAGTTTGTGTTACTCTACGTTCTACAGTACAAATAAAGTAAGCCTGAGGAGTGGACGAAAAGCTCTCTCTCTCTTTCTCTCTCTCTCTCTCTCTCTCTCTCTCTCTCTCTCTCTCGCTCTCTTTCTGTCCTTGTCCATGATTCGCACACAGACCGTCTCTAAAATAAAACCTTATTGGCTGCCCCCCTACTGTATAAAAATAAACATTTACTGTATGAGAGAGAGTTTAACGTATGTTTAACGTATGTTTTTATTACAATTTTATTTAGTGAAATTATTTTGTGTCTTGTTGTATCACTGTGAAATGTTGTATTGTACATTGTAAGCCAATCGGACAAGAAAATGTGCATGTTAATTTATAATTCACAACCATTTACGTTTTAATGAAAGGAATATAACATTAATTAATTATTAAAATGACATTTAATTCGGGCTGGGGACATTGCTAGTTCCAGGATGTTAATATATAATTCACGTTAAATTAACAATTGTTATATACTGTGTTTGTATGTACTGTACATATTGCTCAAGGATGCTTACAGATAGGACAGGCTTTTTGGAAATATCACTGAATATGACTGTTAGACTATCCTGTCACAATACATAGTTTATATTATGCTTGGCATTAAAATATAGTTCTCCACAGTCCGCGCAGAGAGACAAGCTAGCATGTATCAAGGAAGAGGTCATACCTCCCTGGAGACCTTACTAGGGGTGGCGGTCACCTTATATAATTTAACTCGCTAGCTAGCTCATTATAGCTCATTCTAGCTCATTTAGGCTGAGAGGAAACGCTGATTTTGAATGAAGCCAGTGACGTAGGAGAATATTAAGGAGCGTCTCCATGACAGGTCTCGTACTGCATTTTCCAGGAATTTTCTCCCCTAATAAGATGTCTCCTAAAATTGTTTCAAATTAAGGTCTTATCAGTTTGCTATTTTTACCCTCCCTCTTCCTTCTGTGAATTGAACATGAAGGAGACCGCGTTGGAGAGGTTTCAAATACTTTTTTACCCACATGAAACGATGATGTTAATCCTGCGTGAAAAGTTCTGTTGAACCGACTCCTATTCTCCTGACACTGTTAAGGGCGAGCCAGGGACTCTGTGTAATGACAGGCTTTGAGAGTCATTAAGTAGAACAGCGTGTTTACTTGTTTGATGGAAATGTTGTCTTTGATTATACAATGTGAGTGTCTAATGTCTTCAAGACATTAGATTGTTTAATGTTTTTAAATCAAGTCAATGTATATTTGTGATATACAGAGTAGACGTTGCAGCGTCTTTAATAAGAGAGAATATATGGTAACAATCATTCAGCGGATTTGTTATTAAATAATATTTATGGTAATCTCACATCTGCAATCTACTGCGCAACCGTCAGTGTTCTTTCTTGGTTTATAACTTGGTTTATACCTTTCAGGTTTAAATGCCATTACTGTAAAGATGCCTTACAGCTGGGAACAGATTCAGACAAAGTGTGGAAAGACATATGTTCATTGACAGTCAGAACCATACAGGGAGCGTCTTTTTCATTTCCTCTTATTTGCCAATTTTCATTTTCTTTCTCACTTTATCTGAGGGACCAGGCACAGTCTTTACAGCTATAAGACATCCCCCAGATGTGATATGAGCCACTTTGTAGACTTGGCCATATCATTTTGACTTTAACATTAAAGGTTGGGCCATGATCAAATCTCATTCAATAAAAAAAGCAACACTGCCAGCCAACTGCTTTACAAACCTCACCACACACGTTTCACCGCTTGTATCTTCACGTTATTATTCAATGTCCGTTTACCACCCAATATGCCTCCTGTGTGGCATTTTCTCTAGTCTCTAAATGCCACAATGCCGCAGGACAAATTGGACGTCCTCATGCAGGAGAGTAAGCTGCTGCGACGGCAGGCTGCATGCCTTTAGAGACGTCTAAGGAGTCGAGACCACACATTCTGTGGAACTTGTATAACGTTGCGCTGACTAAACTGTAAATTGCTCCATCATTGCTGTGTCAATTTTTACAAATTAGGTCTGCAGCAACAGCCTGGCCCAAAACCTATTGTGGAATCACTTCGATATATGGCTAGGTGCCGTGGATAATGGAAGCAGATTAGTTTTATTGTCCTGGAGACGCCCTGACTTGTCTGTTGGCTCTATAGGCGAAAACTGGGGAGGGGGGGGGGGACTCTATTCACAGCAGAGGCTGTGAATAGCGATTCCATCTTTTTGGTCTCCACGTCCCTCTAGTTGTTCATTTGGGATGGAGGCTAGCTAGTGTTAGCTTATCTTAAACAAGATTGATAGCTGAGAGCATGTGTGAAGGGACAGGAGGGAGAGAGTATGGAGACATATAAAAGTGAATGCAAAATGACAGAGTGAAATACCAGGGGTGCAGAGAGAAAGGAAAAGCATTACAAACCACACTTTAGTGAAAGTAAAAAAAGTCATGGCTGATTAGACTCAGCAGGTTTTGTTTTGTGTATTTACTTACTATAAGTATTACTGGCATCACATAAAGCTCAGTGCTACCATGGTAACAGTGTTGTGTGACACCGCAGTTCTTCGAAGCAGGGGCCCACATCATGCTACAACAAGATACTGGGGACCATGGGACTAATTTGTATCAATGTGGTTTAAAAAAAAAAAGCTAAGATGTCCATGTGCTAATTTCAAAACAATAAGTATTATGCAGCACTTCAAACTAGTTACAAAATGAAATAAATAGCGTTCCTCTTTAACATAAGTGTTGCTAATAAAGGCTGATAAGCTTTAGATAAGTCTCAATAAAGCCACATATTTCCAAAAAGCATCAATGACTGTCATGTTTTTAATATTCAACCACGCTTTGTCAGATCAGATAGAATAATTACTTGTTGGATGACCATGCACCATGTAATAATGGTTTAATGCATCATATTGTTTTTATACAGGACATGCACGGATGATCGCCTCAAGGATGAAATATTTGTGCTAAACATGAGCACTTCATGTACATTTTAGCATATTGTTCTCAATATTAGATGCTTTTAAAGACATTTTGGAAGGATTTTTAAAACTCATCATTCAGAGAGTGCATTCAAGTGCAAGAGAGTTTTGGGGTTTATGATAAACAGAAATAATCTCCTCAATATCACCAAGTTGCACTTGGGTAATGGCTTTTTTGACATTCTCTCTCTTGCCCACCTTTATTATTCACGTTGTCATCTATGAAGAGGAACGCCGCAGAGTATGTTATTAGCAAAGATAGCATTTTGAGCACTGGAAATATCTTCAGCCTCTTGCAAAAACTGGAATATTACTTACTTATTCTGCCCCTGAAGCCATCAAATATACTGAATTCCTGTTCCTTTCAAACGTTGAGCTTATTTTGACATTTTAAGGGAAAGTGGTAATTTAAAATTTCACAGCTTTCTGATTTGACATTATCCGTCATGTACGGTGTATTGGGACACTGCTATTTTAACACAGAGAGCACTGCTTAAGGCTTGTGTGTGTTTGTTTATGGACATCCGTGTGCATGTTCAAGTATTCTGTGTGACTGTGGGCATGTGTGTGCATGTGTGCGTGTGTGTTTTTGCCAACTTAAATTGAGAGTGTCTGCTGCAGTGCTTTAGTATGAGCGATATCAGCGGACAACAGTATCAAGCATGAGCCACACTAGCCCTATGTGATGGTGGGTTGATCGATATCTACTAAATCGGCATCGGACGATGTCTACAGATAAACACCGTGATGGGTGATGACATCGTGCCGGGAAGGTGGGGGGGGGGAATGCACGCAATATACATTTTTCCTTAGTAGGCTACTTTTATGTTGCCCATTCTCCCCTACTCACCTTATTTCCTTACTTTTCCAATCATTAACCCCTATGTGTAGGCCTGGTCTGGTCTTGTCATACTGTATACTGTAGCAACATGTAGTCGGTAAAAATGGTCAGTAGCTACTTCGAGTTTATAGCCTACCTAATGAAATGGGACTCTTCTGAAGTGGTGTGCAGGATTTATATTCTCATATAATTCGACTCAGTATTGTTATCGCAATGTCACGTTGTGCAAAATCACGATGCGCAATATCATATGGAAAATGTTGCAGGAAGTGCAATATTTAGTTTATTTTGTAGAGAGATGCGTCCATTGGCGTTTTGGCTTAGCTGTGTTTGATTTAGACAGAAAAGTAAGATGTGTGACTGAGGAAGCTAATGACATAATAGCGATCGAAGAGGAAACATTAGTGGCCAAATAGAAGCTTGGAATTACTGTCGTTGTATGAGTCCCAATATGAGTCAGTTGAAAATGTGTCATTTTGATATGTTATGAATATATTTTGATGTATTTTCCCATAACCTGTATTTTTACTTAATGTATGTTTAAAAATATTAAAAGCAATATCACATTTGATCAATATTGTACAAACCTAATAACACAACGCTCCGTCTTTGTTATTACTTCAGTATCCTTGGTAACATGAGTTACTCTTCTAAATAGGCCCCACCCACTGACCCCCCTAACCCCGCCCCCTTGACCCCATCAGGTTCACCTGCTGAAGGACCAGTTGAATGCGGAGGCCACGGCGCGGCTGGAGGCCCAGGCACGGCTCCACCAGCTCCTGCTGCAGAACAAGGACCTGCTGCAGCACATCTCCCTGCTGGTCCGGCAGGTCCAGGAGCTGGAGAGCAAGTTCTCTGGACACGACTCCAGTGAGTGCACCGGATAGGCATATATAGGCATAGATCTAACTCAGTGCTTTATATTCATGCATATGCATCCATCGGAGGGTCGAGGGGAGACTGGGAGCGTCGCGCAAATAAATGGTAGGAGATGCGTAAGGAGAGAGTTGTTACCTATTCCGCTGAATGTGTGAAAAGTCGATTGACTGCACACGTGTCATTTCTGTTGGTTGAGGCTGCAAATTAAGCGGTCAAAGTTCACCTGTGTTGAACTCTCGATGAAGAGCAGAAGCACTTATAAGAACAATAAAATGCACCTGTTCGTTGTCCTTAACACACGCCTGCCCATACCATAACCCCATCGCCACCATGGGCCACAACGTTGACATCTGTCCTAAAGACAGAATGTAAACACTAAATCTGAAACACTATCTATAATATGGCCAATTGTATGTAACTAATGTCAGTAAATTCAATGCCATATAACACATGGCAAAATCTGAGGCCATGGTTCTCAGCAGGAAACCGATGGAGTGCCTGCTCCGGGTAGGGAATGAGTCCTTACCCCA
>JAODUE010070446.1:0-15709 GCA_027564755.1 Amblyopsis hoosieri | reverse complement strand
ATATATACATATACATGCCTTACATCTATTCTCAAACTTAGCAATGTGAAATAATATCATACTTCTTCACACACATCATATAATAGGCCTATGCTTCGCTGTCTGGGTGGTTTAGACACGTCACAACAGTTACCTTGGGTTTCATGTGGTGCTCTCATGTGTGTCACATGTCCGTGTCCCCCAAGGAATGAAAACGGTCCCAATTGCCAGTTTATTTTAAAAGCTGTCAGGCCACTGCGCCTTGTGCTGGCTTAGCCTGCGTGCACTGTGTAGTGCAGCACAGTGGCCCAGTGGACAGCACCGTGGCCTCGCAGCAAGCAAGAAGGTCCCGGGTACAAACCCCAGTAGTTCCGTCCGAGGTTTGCTAACCTCACTATCAAAAAACATGTGAGGTTCATTCTTCAGTCAGTGCCATGTGACCGGTGACACTGCCAACAATCTGGAGTTGGTCCCCGCCCCGGGCACTGCACAGTGGCTGCCCACTGCTCCCTTGAGGGATGGGTTAAATGCAGAGGATGAATTTCTCTACATGACAATAAAACCCACCCTGACCTTCATCTACGCAAATGAAGCTACACTTGTTAAAGAGGAGTCTTTAGTATAACACATTGTTGGTGATTGAAAAGGTCTCCAGATATTTTAAGCAGCTAACAACTATTTTCTGTGTAAAGGTATAGTGGAAAAATGACTTTTTGCAGATACCGACATAAACACTCCATGCGTGTGTTGTAATGCGACCTCCTCTGTTCTTTGTTTAGCTGGACAATCGCTATCTTAGCATAGTGCGCTATGTTAGCATAGTGCGCCATGTTAGCATAGTGCGCACGTGTGATTTGTTTTGCTAAAAAGCTGCTGTGCTTATTGTGACATCTAGTGGCAGAAAGTCATACAGACAAAATAAATAAAAGTGAAGTCTACTGTCTATAGAGCCAACACAATAAAGACCAGAAAAACATCTTAGAAAACCTTTAAATAAACCAAGATATTAACCGAACCGTGGATTTGGTTAGACCCCTAATATATATAATATATTATTGATATGAAAATAGTCAAGGCGATCGTTAAATGGACTGTGCCAAGAGGGGTGGAAAACTCATAAACTAGGCTTTTTTATTTGTTGGAGGTTTTGATGTATGGTGTAGTAAAATGCAAATGTACAGGGTCCATGAATTGCTTTGTAATTGAGGTCCATTTTCTATACCAACAGATGGGTGGATGATTTTTTCCACTTTAAAGATAGCTCTACAGTATTTATAGACAAACACGCACAAGTGGGACGGGACTCTTCATCTAAATGGCTGATAATACAGTGGTTTGATCAATCATTCATGCACTAGCTGGAGCTCTCGGTACAGTAAGTAGTGATCATCAAAGTTCCATTTGCATAGATGTGTCAAATGTCTCTTTAAACACAACAAACCTATCCATCTCTTGCTCACCGGCCTAGGCTTCAGTGTTGCACATTACTGAACAGTCTTTTCTAATTATTTACATAACTGAGAAAGGCACAACATCGCAACCTCGCATAGTGTGCATGTATTAAAAGCAAATAGCAGTGTGTCACGCTTTCAAAGCCGTAAAGTGGAGTGAAGTGGAGTGGAGTGAACAGAGCCAGGGACAGCAAGCCATGCTAATGTGTGTGAACGTCAATGCGCCTCGGACGGACCGACAGCCTCTGCCGCTTTACTGTACCACTCTGCTACATTAGTCGGACATTTAGTTCAGCATGGTCCAGTCGTGAGGCCACGTCGTGTGAGGAGAGGTCGCCTCTGAGCCTACCATCTGTGCAGTCCAGATAACACCACGCCATGTGGCGTCGTCAGGTGATCCCGCCATCAGGTGATCCCGTCTGTGCCCAGCAGACTGTAGACGCCCTAGCAAATGACCGACCCGCACGCACGCTAGCATGCTAGCTGTATGTCCCCCTATTTGAGACGCCTGGGATCGCCTAGCGGTCGCTCCTCGCGTTGCGCTCTGCGGTACCTCCTCGCTTCGCTTGGGTGGGAAAGGGGAAATACAAAAATGGAAAACAGAAAGCAAGTGCAAGCTTCCAGGTGTAAATAGTTTCACAGCGGAGAACACCGCGGGATGCTTTGGCTTCCCCCCCCCCACCGTCTGTCTCCTCCAGAGGCCGGCTATAGTGTTTAGCTGTCGCCGTGGTGACCACGGGTGCAGGTAATCCACGGTGGGCCCACGCAGAGGAGCGGATGTGTTCCTGTCCGACACCAGTTTACTTGCAGTTTGTGTTTAAGACGCGGAAATGCTCAGTAAAGGCTCTCCTAGGGACTTGTTATATACAGCGCAGTATACTGTAGGCTATATGCTGTCGTAAAAGAAATTAAGAGACCTCTCCACATTTCTTAACTGTATAAGTATAAATATACTGTAAATGTAACAAATATAACGTAAATAGAAGCATTCTATGAATTACAAATACATATTACAAAAATCTGAGAAACTGCTGCAGTCTCTATATTTTTGCACATACTGTACATATGTACGTATACATACATACATACATACTTACACACACATACACACACACACACATGCTGACACGTGTACTGTATATGGAATGTGAATGTGTGAACTAAGTGGTGGCGTCAACCTACACATTATTAATAATTATGCAAATTCATGCGTTTCATCTCCCTCACGCAATTTGCAATGCTAGGTCACTGAGCAGACGCGTCTATTGAAAGTGACTTAGCGTGACAAGGTACATGCAATTAGCCTGGTGTAACCAGACCATATTCACTTAGTGAATAGGTCTGGCCACGCTCCGTTGGGAAGTGTTCGCAGTCGTTTTCTCCTCCTGGGCGTAGACCTCTGGTTCATTTTGATTCTATTGGACAGCGCTGAACCAATCGACATTGCTACAATTTATTTGATCGCCTCATCAGCACGCTTGACTTCAACGTCATCTCGCTAACCCATGCTGATTGGGCCGCCAGCAGGGTGGCTGTGCGTACGCTAACGTGATCAGAGTTTTCAGACTGTAATCTCAGCTAAATAAATTGTTCGGGCGGAGCCAGGATTACACGAAATAGGCAGCAGCTAGTGATCAGGCGTCTTACAGGTACAGTAGGTCGGCAAACAGAGGAGTGAACAGGCTGGTGGTTTCAGCAACCGCCAGCCTGTCCTGACCAGCTGTAGTTGAACATTTAGGTCATGGCCTGAAGTGGCCTCAAGTGGGCAGCAGTGAGCCTCACGCCGCCGATTCAACATTAAACAGAACATGTTCCCACCACCCTTTGGCTATGAACCGATGTAAAAAAATGAGCGCTCCCCCTCCCATTCCTCTCTTTCCCGCTGCTCTCTGAGGATAAAGCACGTGAGAAGGCAATAAAGAAGGTGAGAAGGACCCCATTTGTGAGTTGCGTCATTGTCTTGAAGATGAAAATGTACCGAAGTGTGAACCGGCCAGCTGGTTTCCATTAACCTCTTGGCCATCCGGCGTGCAGGGAAGTCACGGGGTCCGCCGATGTAAACGGTGACCTTCTGAATATGCAGCCATATGCACATAATCAGGCCACGCAGCTTCGCTGTGAGCCCGTCTAATATCCATGCCTCCACAGGCATCTCATTGAGTTATATTAGGCTGTTCTTATTGCCCTAGATAATTGCTGGACACATGTCGGTTTCTTCCGAGTAACCGTGGAGGTCCGTGGTCATCCTCCAAAACACACTTTACTCTCCCAGCTTTTCACACTGCATACTCTTAGAGGCTAAGAGCTAAAACAAAGCTACCTTAGCCCCTTTTCACACACACGTTATTAACCCAGGGTTAACCTAAACCTATAGGGCTATACGAGTCACACTGCACTGCTAGTAGCCCTGGGTCAGTTGCCATGTTCCAACTGACAAATATCTGACAAAAGCTCTATTGAATTTTAGCCCAGTTTCACACTGGCACCTCTTAGCCCTGGGTTTAGTCAAATTTCAGGCGCTAACCCTGCAAACTCGGGGCTAACCCTGCTCTGCAGCAGGGCCAGCTGGCCCTGGGCTAAAGTTGCGGTTAGCCCACTTTTATTTGGAATGTTGCCAGTGTGCACGCTTTCTTAGCCCGGTGCTAACACACCCTTAGCTCTGGGCAAACACACCCTTAGCCCCGGGCAAACACACCCTTAGCCCCGGGCAAACACACCCTTAGCCCATGGCTAACACACCCTTAGCCCATGGTTAACACCCCCGGGCTAACACACCCTTAGCCCGGTGCTAACACACCCGGGCTAACACACCCTTAGCCTGGTGCTAACACACCCTTAGCCCATGGCTAGCACCCCCGGTCTAACACCCTTAGCCCCGGGCTAACACACCCTTAGCCCATGGCTAACACACAGCCCCGGGCTAAGAACATTCTAAAACTGCCAGGACACTGCCAGTGTGAAAGCTCTTATGTTTGCCTACCATAGTCTTGTTTTAGCTGCTGACGTGTGATTCTTCCAAATTCACCTCGGTACCACTGACCTCTGCTTCATAACACTACTACTTCTTCATTAGTTCTCAGATTTAAATTGACATTTAAATTTACATTGATAGCATCTTTTAGGATCCACTCGTAGAAAATGTAACGCTTTGCTGGTATTTGGTTGTTGTTTGAGAATTGAATGATAGGAATAGGACATTTAATTGTAAATTACCTAATGTACACTAAATTGTTAGATGTCTGAAGTGCTACGGTTGTCACCGAATGCTGTTTGTTTACAATAACTGGTGGATATGTTATGGAGAAATAAAGCTACAAGACAAGCTTCTCTGGTTCCAGTATATCTAATTAAATGTCCACAACATATGACATACACAGTATATAAAGCTATTGACTTAAAGGTATAGTCAGCTTTTGCAAGCTAATTGTAAGCTTACTCACACTTTGCTGAAAATATAGTCTGGTACTTCTACACATTCCACGCTTTGTAAATAGAAACAAAAACAAAGTGTCGAACACCACTCACAACAACAAAGCCGTATTGCTACACCTTGCTTCACAATGCCTTTCACTTTGAGATGGAGCTGCGGAGGGATATTGCTTTGATTTGAGCTCAAAGTTAGCATGAGCAAGTTAACGTACTCGCGTTAGCATTAGCAAGTTAACGTTCTCGAGAATTACTAACCCCTCCATTTAACTGTACGTTGCTTTGGGTAAAAACGTCCACAAATTGCTGTAAATGTAACACTCTGTTCCTCCTCTACAGAAGGCAGACCTGGCGGTTGCTCCTCTAACCATCACCTACATGCGTGAGAAGGTCATTGACTTCTCCAAGCCGTTCATGAGCATGGGCATCAGCATTGTGTACCGCAAACCCAACACCACCAACAACGGCTTCTTCTCCTTCCTCAACCCTATGACCCCGGACATTTGGGTCTACATCCTGCTGGCTTACCTTGGCGTTAGCTGTGTGCTGTTCGTCATCGCTAGGTAAGGACGGCGCCATGGGTGTTAAGAGTATTAACATAGAGCAGCGTATAATGCATGTCCATGGGAGCAAATGTGGATCGTTTTACAGCAGGGCTATTCAACTCCAGTCCTGGAGGGCCGCCACCCTGCATGTTTTACATCTCTCCCTGCTCCAACACACCTGATTCAAGGTGGTTAGAAGCTTGATAACGACCCGTTCATTTGAATCAAGGTTGTTAGAAGCCTGATAACGACCTGTTCATTTGATTCAAGGTGGTTAGAAGCCTGATTACGACTCGTTCATTTGAATCAAGGTTGTTAGAAGCCTGATAACGACCTGTTCATTTGATTCAAGGTGGTTAGAAGCCTGATAACGACCCGTTCATTTGAATCAGGTGTGTTGGAACAGGGAGACATCTAAAACATGCAGGGTGCAGCCCTCTAGGACCGGAGTTGAATAGCCCTGGTTTTACGGTCTCATGAGTGTGCATGTCACCTTACGGCACTAGCGACATTTTGCTGATGAGGTTGAGCAAACATAGCATACAGACAGCTAAATATAAATATATATATAAATATATGTGGCCTGAAACAAAGTGCATTTACCCTGAAACAGGCTGCTGCAGAAACGCCATTATGGCTTCACATTAACATTGTAGGTTCTTCTGAATTAATATAATATACCCTAATATAATACCCATTATCCCCTCCCCACAGAGATATAAATTATTCTATAAAATCCACATGACTTGCATGGAGCGCTGGGTCGTTCTAGTCTGCATAAAGGTAAGGTATGGCCCCTTACATGGTATGGCCCGTTACATCTCTCCTCTTTGATGGAGCCGTGCAAATGTGCCAAATACTCCCCCCATGTTGTTCACCATGTGCAGTCGGGTGTGGGAGTGGCTTGCTGGTTTGCTGGTTTTCAACCAATCAGCGCTGTTGTTTTGGTTTGAAACTTCAAGGGGAGTGCCCCGTCCACAATAACGCGATTGTGCTTCCAAACAAGCCGGCGAGATGAACTGGCTTTGAACCCAGACTGCAGAGGAGCCTGCATACACCAGTCAAGACTGAATATGTAATATCCCACCGTCATTCGTTTCGCAGTTGCAATGGTGCTTTAAATGTGGTACTGAGGTATCTAAAAACATGTTAGGTTCACCCTCCAGCCAGTGCCGTCTGACCAGTGACACTGGCCAGGAGTTGGTCCCCGGGCGCTGCACAGCGGCTGCCCACTGCTCCCATGAGGGATGGGTTAAATGCAGAAGATGAATTTAGCAAAACATATGTATGTGACAATAAAAGCACCGTTACCTTTACTGTACCTGAAACTAGTCATAAAGGATTTAAATAGCATAATATAAACTCTGACATACCAGTGATATGTCTAATATAGATGGAGATCATTTTTGTGAGTGACTTATTATGTGTTTTATTTTTTAGTTTGTGTGGCATGAAAAGCAATTTCATAAATACCCCGTGAAGACATACAAAATGTCAATTACTGGCTTCCTACTTGCCATGGTTAGCCATTGTATGGGTGTCCCGGTGCTTTTCATACAAAGTGACTCTTGAGGAAGTTCAGAGAAAGTGGGCTTTGAAAGGAGCTCTGGGCTCGAGAGCAAACAGCTGCACTCATCAACCGTCACTCGTTCCCTTTGCAAACGTTTTCACTCACACTGGTGTCGTCGCTCAAAATAGTCCCATATTGCTGTCGTTTTGAGGAGGCGGTCTTAGCGACATAATAAGATTCAACATGCAAAAATTAGGTTTTACATGCGAAACATGTCTGAGATCATGTATTCTTTATTGAAGACTTTAAAATTATGGACTGAGATGTTATATGATTAGATTATATGGGAAAGCAGTTCATGCTTATTAACCTTTGTAAAAAAGCCACTATACAGCCTGCAGTGAAGTTATGGTACTGAATTCCTCTGAACACATCATTTATTTTAGAATCTATTTTAATCTTGTATATTTTGTCATTAATTGGGGGTCACATTGAAAGGTTTACAACCACAACAAAAAGCAAATTCCCTATCTACTTTGTGTGTATGTATTTATTTAGTTGGTTATAGTAAATTAATGTAGTTATCTGGATGGTGAGTGAAGTGTGCCTTACTGAAATGTCAGGGGCCTTAAAGTTATAGTCCGCTATTGCAAGCAAATTGTAAGCTACAGTAATACACCACCATATATTTTTGCATTTCGCTATTTTACCCTCCCGAAAAAATTAACAGATACTTATACACAGCCTTGGCTCCGTAAATAGGAACATAATCAAAGAGGTGAACACCGCTCACAACAACAAAGCCGTAGTACTATGCTTTGCTTCCCAATGCATTACCCTGCCTTTAATATGCATATACAGTTCTGTTGTATACAGTACTTCATATAGAATCACATATTCTGCACTAGTTTAGTGTATTTGTTCAGGCATTTGGTCTCGAGCTATCTAGTATCTATTTATATCTATCACAAAATAAGTGGATTTCTAGTTTTCCTAATAATCCAAGCCCCTCGGGCTTCTCTGTCTAAAAAGCTCTGATTGGACAGATAACACTGGCGAGGCTGGCAGTCATTTAGCAGTTTTAGACCTAATTAGGAAATGTGCTGGAATGTCACAAAATAAATGTTCATATTACAACTATGTCTACAGCATATTAGTGTGCCTTTATGCTAACTATGTGGATATTTCACTAAAGTAAAGGGACGGCCACCCATGTGTGTCTTAAATTACCCTTGTGGTTGAAACTAGTGAGACAAAGAAAACATTTTAAAAAGTAAAAACTAGGCCAGCCGGCCGCGGGCATTAGCCAACACCATAGGCCAATATCAGTATGGGTTTGACAAGTGTCAATACTCTGTTCCTGTGCTGGTATTTCCAGCTACTATCTACATCAGGACTATTTAACTCCGGTCCTGGAGGGCCACACCCTGCATGTTTTAGATATCTCCCTGCTCCAACATACCTGTCGGATTCAAAAAATGCTCAACTGTTATTGGAGGACAGGTGAAAGGGGGCGGGGCTTGGGATAGGTCACTTGTTGTGTTGTGTTGAGCACTGAAGAATGTGCTGGTTGCCAGCCAGCACTCTTCTCTGCTCCTGTTGCAGAAATAATAGCATTGCATATTATCCACTCCTTCACCTATAAGTTAGGTTTCAACTGCATTAGGCAGTAAGAGGAAACGATGTTCCGGGACCACTATAGACTATTTGGAGATTATAGAGTCACTGTGATGAGACGTGCATTGAGAATATGATTATGCTCTTTCATGCTATAAAATATGACATTACCACTGCAGTGTGGAAGGTTTTACAGTATAACGTATTTAGCATGCACTTTTATCCAAAGCAATGTAAAATCAGTACATTTGAGCAAAAAACTTTCTGTTAGGATAATGACAGTGGCAATGTTCAATCATTGTTTTTCTGTTAATATAAGGGTATTGTTGTGTATTATTGCTCTGCATCTCCGACTCTAACTCCAACAGATGTACTGTATTTAGAGATTTTATAGAGATATTATCTACAATCTGCAAGACTTGATTCCACTCAACGCTCAATTCCATTGAGCGAAGAATAATGCTCAGCAGACAGAAAATGCTACCACATTTTAATCATAACAAAATGTACAGTACTGACATTTAATGTATGTTCAAGGCTTGACGGATGTTTGGATTTTTAACAGTTGCCCTAAATGGCAGAACTTTCACTTGCATCGTCAAATGACATTTTGATACCATCCATCTGAAACGTGGTGTTAAGATTAATTTAACTATAAAGGGCACAGGAGATGCTTGTCTTCATGCAGGGTTAAATCAGGGACACTATTGACTTTAAAAGTCTTCAAAAGATCTACCGTACTGTTGGTTATTAACCAAGGAGGCTCTGCTCTGTCCTATTAGCATCAGATATGTGATTTTTTTTAGGGCTTTTTAAATGTATTATTTAAAGTCTAAAAAATTGAGTATAAAATTATAAATAAAAAAATAAAAACTGCAAAGAACCGTAACAGGCTAACAGGTTAACTAACTGTCTTGCGGTCCAGGTTCAGTCCCTACGAGTGGTACGACGCCCATCCTTGTAACCCTGGCTCAGACGTTGTGGAGAACAACTTCACCCTCTTCAACAGCTTCTGGTTCGGCGTGGGATCCTTAATGCAGCAAGGTACGTCAGCCAGACATCCCCGTCCCCGTGTAAAACCACAAAATGTCCCCCCTCTCCCTCCTATATCCTTCCCGCCACTACCCTCACACCCACTTCCATCACTTACAGCTGACAAGCTAGCCGATTTCCATTCCCTTACCGTTTCAACACTCAGCTGTCAAGAACAAGTGGAGAGCTCAGTCTTACATGACAAAAGAAGCCGGTTGTCACCTTCCTGCTGATTTTTTTTGTATATTTTTTTTAAAGCTAAAGAGAGCTAGAACAGGTGTCAAGAGCTCCAGAGATTGGCAGGTAAGGAAAACATTGTCGCGTTTGTTTCCCCCCTAACACACTCGCCGGCCCTGCTCAAGAGCGTTGCGCGCGTCGCAAAGAACAAGGGGCGAGTTTGGGAACATGTCTGACAAAGGCCAGCTGTCAGCTGCTGCTGCTGCTGTTGAGTCCTGATGTGTGCAGCACTGGGGATGACCCGTTGCAGACGATCCGCGCGTCTCCCCTCATGACGTGGAAGGCTTTAGAGAGACGAGGGCTCCTATTTTTTTTTTTACCATCCCTGAGCGCACAGCGTCTAAAGCACAAGGAGCAGACCAAGCGGGAACATCTGGAGCTGCGGAATGAATCCAATGTGGAAGTGCCAAAACATGCAGCTCATCGAATGTCCGCTTGAGGCTGGCTGCAAAAGGGAGTCTTTTCCCATAGACTCCAATGTTAAAATGTCCGACTTTACAGCAAAAATGTACATGTTTACAGCCTGGTTCTAAAAACGTTTTATGGTCTCTATAACTAGTCACATTTAGTTCACACTTTTTACAAATTCAACAAATATCTACTCGCATTTCGCTATCTTACCGTTGTCTGTGCGTGTTGAAAAAAGAATCTGATACTTCTACACAGCCCTGCCTCCGTGAATAGGAACATGCATAAAGTGGCGAACACCGTTCACATCAACAAAGCCGTAATTCTAGCACTGTACAGGATTGCCTTGGGGGTTCATCTGTTCGCACACACATTCATAAGCCGATGGTGGTGTCAGCCATGCAAAATCCCATCCAGCTACCCTTAAAGTGAAACTGCACACTAAAATGTGTTTTTTGAGGTTGAAAACAGAACTACACGTCATAACTGTTAAAAATCACCATGTTTCTTTTTTATTTCTTATGGTTATTTATGTCTTATATATTTTTGCACTGTATTGTTGCACTATTTGTGTCTGCTACAATACACATATGATAAAAACATCTTCCGGCCCACCTAGCCTATAGAACAAAGTTGCACATGGCTGACAGAGTTAGTAAAGTGCAGTACATCTGTTTCCAATGGAGGCGGTGGATGCCTAGAGCCACCAAAATGGTCTTAATTAATCACGAGTGGGCAATAATTAAACATTTGGGCTGTGGACTATCCTCGCTCACAGCTATACAGCACCTGCTACAGCACGGTACATCTAGTCGTTGTCGAGTTTAACACCCTTACCGCAATTATTTTTCCTGACCCCCCACTGACTTCCCCACTGTCTACGAACATTTCTCAATATAGCGTTTAGGGTACAGTCGGGAACATTTTAATTAAATGTTCAATCCGTTTTATGCTCTTTATATAACCAAGGAGTATTTTGTTGAAGGATATTCTATGGTGTTTCACAATTGCCCCTCCCCACCCTAAAAGGCATACACAAGGAAGGAAATGAAGGCCTGGGAGTGACATAATGAAGTCAGCTGGGAAGGGAAATAGACCCGAGTAATAAAATGTTTAACCTCAATGTAACAAGACAAATCAAGGAGGCTTAGTGAGACTCTGCAGTGGATCTTTGCCCGTGAGGATGGCAAACACGTTGAGCAATTCATTAGGCACAAAGGCACGGCAGTCCTCCTGTGAAACCGCATGGCAGCTCTGCCAATTTGCCGGAGCGAGCAGAGGCTAGCGGTAGCACCAGAGAGCCGTGGAATCAAAAAAAAAAAAGAATGAGCTAGTTAGTAGCCCCTATTATTTGCCTAAATAGGGGTGACTCCCCATTGTATTCTCACTATGGCTCACACTGTTGTCTGTCAAGGCTCGGGCTCTGGAGGCTTCTATATTTGGCCGATTGCAGCTTCAGCTAATCAGCTATATTATTATTCCCATTTCCTACAGTTAAATTTAGCTTAATGTCGTATTGGAGTGAATTATAAGCCATCCCGGCAGCAGGCTTTGGTGCAAGTGTGAGTGTTTACAACATACTGAAAACTTAAATATACACTATATTTGTTGTTGCTACATTCCACTTTTTAACAACAAACAATAATGTCACTTGACAGGTCATGTTTTGATATTGCATGATAATATTTGTCTGATTGGTAGCATGTAGCCGCGAGATGTGCATGTGCTGCCTAAGATGAAACATGCAAAAAGTATTATCACTGCAGTATATGTTGTCACCGTCACACATACAGAAACCCTCTGCTTGTCTGCCAAACACAGCGGCAGCAGGGAAGGGGGACATTATTTGCCTGCCATGTTTAAAATGCAAATGGCCTTCTTTGAGGAAATAATTAAAAAAATAAAACACTGCTATAGCTTGTCTGTGGGAGGAATGTGTCATAGCAAACACAGAGGTGCGTCCAACGCACACAAATATACAAGTGCAAAAGCAAACACCTCAAATGCTTAAAATGGTTTTCCGGGTGTTAACATGTGCTCCGTAGTGTCCCACAAATTGCTGTCCATATGTCAAACAAATATTTCTTCTTTATTGTTGTTTGGTTTGTTTTAGTTTTTAATAGACTTTTTAATTGTTTTAAGTCTATTAAAGGTAGAGTAAGCAATGCTGAAGAAATATTGTTGTATTATATGTTGATATCTGAATTGAACATCAAAAACAAATGCACCTCTTCCTGTAGGGTGCTTCCTCAGATGCACGACTGGACTCGCTGTATGGTGCGGTTCGCACCACTTCCCATTTACAGAGCCAGGGCTGTGTTGAAACTCTTTAATGCGGAATCTGACCAAATGTGTATTGGATTATAATCGCTTACCTACCCTACATTTAAAGGCCGGATCAGTCATTCTTGCTAACTTTGAGCTCTCTTCATTTAAATGCATTGTGAAGCAAAGCATAGCGCTAAAGCTGTGTTGATACGAGCGGTGTTCACCACGTCACTATTTACGGAGCCAGGGCTGTGTAGAAGTATCAGATCATTTTTTTATAAGATAGCGAAATGCGAGGAGATATTTGGTGAATTTGACTACATTTAGCTTACATGTATCTTGAAATAGCTGACTATAGGGTATATAAGGTTCTATCTTCCAAAATTTCTGCTGTGGAAAAGAAAGGCATGTTTTATGGTTGAGCCTGAGCACCTTTGGTTCAGCTAAAGTGACAAACAAAACAACTATAAGGCAGAATATGTGTAGCACTCGTGCTATTGCACTGTACAGCTGCATTTACTTGCGCAAACATTTCCGCATGCGTGTTTAATTACTTAAAGGCAATTAATACCGTCAAGCCTGAGGAGCTGAGTGTTCGTGTGATGAGACCACAGAAGGAATGCTAAGTGCATGTAATGGTTCTCATGGGGAAGGAGCAGCACTTGTGTTGAGCTTGGGCGTTGCTGGTCGGGGAAAAAACACTCCCTGAAATCCAGGGAACACTTTTGGTACACTGCTCTGTTCTATCCACAGGGAATCACTTTTTCACATATTTTATTCCTTTTTCAGACTGAATATTCAATAAATGCTATTCTAATGGCTAAACATTCTGCTCATTAACTCTAATGAGAATAGCAGTGTCAGACCCATTAATGATCTTTCCCTGTGGGATTATTAGTTTGGGGTCATTAATATTGTTTTATGTAAGTTTGCTCCCTTCTGCATTTTCAAAACCATAAATTCAGTTAATTTCATTCTTGCCGTGTTAATAAGTAATTCTCGTTCTGCATTTTTAATTCTCTGCATTAAACATTTTCATAACAATTTCAGGATGTGTTTGCATGAAAAATATAAAATGCCATCATCCTTTTCTGTCAAGAAACATCAGGAATGTGGTGGGTGGGTGCAATATCACATTAAATTAGTGTACTGTTATAGTTGACCCCTCTTAATGATAAGATTCAGTCAATATCTAGAATCAATTGAGAGAATTACCATAAACATATATTATAAAAAATGTAAAAAAGGTTAGTGTTGTATTACTATAGAAAGATGATTATTTTAACAGTAAACAACTTGCCTGTACTGTATTCATAAGTAATGTATCCATTTACCTGGTAGCAATAGGCTACTGCAGTCGTTAAGACAAATGTGCTGAAACATTATGTTCTATCGTGTGTACTTTTATATGTCAGAGGTTTACGCGACAGGAGTCTTTTTTTTCTCTCAAATATATTTATACAATATTGTCACAGGTTTATTTCCTTGGCAGCGTACCATATGTTTGTTGTATTTATTAGTGTTGAGGTGCAGAGCCATGCTGTGTTTTCTCTGCTGACAGCAGCATTTTAGAGCGTGGGATTCAATTGAGTTAACAGTTGTTCTAGTGTGACCACAGATTGAGCCACAAACCAGCTTGGCTGATGCCGCAGTGAATCGGGGAAAGCAACATGGGCTCCCTTTGGTTTTCAAACATGCGGGGGGCTTTGTCAAACCGACAAAGGACAAATCCAATCAAATTTGATAGGAAGGTTAAAGATCTGACCACTCTACTACCCCTCTGTCTGTGTGCTGCTTACTCTACGGAATTGCCCTCATAAATCTTCTGCGTAGAGTAAAGGCGTACAAAAATGCAAGGGTGTTTTAAAGGTTGTCAGGGATGAAACGCATGGTAACTTTACTACCATTCAGAGAGCCAGTGGGAGGATAGCACTGCGAATTAGATGTGTCAAAGTCAGGGCTGTTTCAGAAGAACTGTCTTGTGAACCCTGATATTGCATACGTGCCTTGTGTTTATGTACAGTACATGAGTGATTCTGTTCACTTTATATGAATAGGTGGGTTAGTACTTGGGATTTTAATGCCCAAGAAGATTAGCCTTACTAAAATAAGACATGTGGGTCTTTATAGAGCACATTATGTAGTATAATCTAGATCAATAATCTTACTTAGGCGAATACACTTAAGCGTAATGACCATTATAATAAAAAAATGCAGTTAAAGTGAATCTATATGACTTCCTGACACTAAATGTCACTTAAATCACCAGCATCTCAGACCAAAACAATTGATACACGAGCCACACACACACTAACATGCACGCTGTATATTTGCTCTCCTTTCGATAACGACCCCAACAGAGGGAGCCTGATGTCATTCTCTGCTAGGGATGCAATAGACCTCGCCAGGTGTCATTTTCGGAGGTGGCGATGACCATATAAGGACTTCTGGGTCTAATAGATTTTCCCTATTGGAAAAATAAATGGCATATATTCCCCCCAAACACCATCTGTGATAAACTCATGTTGCAAAAACACCGGTTTTGTCAAAGGAGCATATTCACACAGGAAACGACTGGTGTTTCCCAATTTCCAGATCGCTAACTAGTCACAGTAAGCAAACAGCATATAACTTTCAAACGAAGACCTCTACATATTTGAAAGGTATGCCAAAAGCTCAATGTATTTGCACTGAACTAAACCGGAGCATGGCATAACACCAAACTGAACAATAAGGGAAATGCCATTGATCCTATTCACTTTGTAAATTTAGACTCGGAAGTGCTGCAGACTGCGAGCAGCGATGACGCGAGGTCTATTGCTCTACTATATCTACGTTAAATTAACTGGACAGTTTCCAAACAATCCAGTGTGCTCTTGCCTCTACTACAGTGTTTCCTTGTATGCGAGCGAGTAATACGCTCCACACATCTCTGTGTGTCTCACGCAGGCTCCGAGCTGATGCCCAAAGCCCTGTCCACCAGGATCATCGGGGGCATCTGGTGGTTCTTCACTCTCATCATCATCTCCTCGTACACGGCCAACCTGGCCGCCTTCCTCACCGTGGAGAGGATGGACTCTCCCGTGGACTCCGCCGACGACATCGCCAAGCAGACCAAGATAGAGTACGGCGTGGTCAAGGACGGAGCCACCATGTCTTTCTTCAAGGTGGAGAGGAGGCTTGAAAATGAACAAGCTGTCACATCTTTAATGTATATACAATATATAATATATGTA
>JAODUE010070435.1:0-15712 GCA_027564755.1 Amblyopsis hoosieri | reverse complement strand
ATATGTGTATGTACATATATATATTTGTGTATGTATATATATATTTGTATATGTATAAGAAGCTGTACTTGCTGAAGCTGTGCTGGGTACTGTGATCAGTTAAGCAGTGGTAAGAACACACAAGACTCCTTGGTGAGAATCGCAAACATATTCAAACCTAACTGCAAATAAAACTTTGCAGAACTGCTCACGGGTGAGATTTAGTAGTACAACAAATGGTTGCTATTTTAACAGTCCTGGGGTGGGAGTGAAATAAAACACTCAGAATGAAGGTGCAGCATTGTACCTTTTTATGACCAGGGTTGCACCTATTGTTGTATTTTTTTACTACACAAAATATTACTTGTCTTGTGTAAATATAGACCTGTTCCTGCAGTGGAAGTTAAGATTTGTAAAAGTGAAACCTCAACTAAACAGTCAAAAGTAAACTGGACTATATGGACATTGTGGTATTTCCCACTAACGTTCTCTGCCCATCTCTGTGGATTACCATTGTGTCTACTACTGTATGTGCATGTCTTCATATAAAACAGCCACCTGAAGAAAAAACAGGCAACCCCCTGCCATACAAAGAAAGGGAATATTGCATGTCATTACATGAATGAAAGCCTGATCAAACCTACCCATTCAAGTGGGGTAGTCATTCAGAAACTCAAAATCTTGAACCATTCATATGAAAAATCTAAATAATGATCATTTACTAAATCAACTTTTAATCAATTTCTCAAATGTGTAATTTGACCATAGATAAGAGGTTTCTGTGCAAGGCAACATATTATTTTAATGTTATAAATTGCAAACTAAACTCCAACTATGGCCATCATGTGCAAATATGGGGGAAAAACATATTTTTGTTGAAATGTTGTGCATTCACATAATTAACATTACATTAAAGGTAGAGTCAGCGTTTCTAAGATAATACACGTTTTGCCAAATGGTCTGCTGGCTGTCTGTTCTGTGTGCTTGCTTGCTGAAAGAACAATCCGGTGTTTCTACACAACCCAAACATGGGTCAATAAATGGGATTACAATCAAAGCGGTGCAGACCGCACCACACTATCACTATCCCAGCCTTGCCAATGCTGGTCCAATTTGAGGTGTGAAGCATCTACGTGAGAACCCTATGACATTGAAAGGAGAGCTTTATTGTTGTTTTGTTTGAGTTCAAATATTAAAAGTCTTTCTTCAGAATTTCTGACTCTACCTTTTAATGGTTACAACCAGTAGTGAAAGTGCTTAAAACAAATGCATTACTTCCAGATGTACGTGATCCATATATACTACAGAACTAGCTTTTTGCTTTTATTCTGCGCTAAAGTAACACTATTTTGATATTACGGTAACTAACAAATTATCCTAGCAAGCTAGCTGCGAGGGCAACAATCACTCAAAAAGAAGAAGATAATGTGAATATCAGCTTTTAGTGATGGCAAGTCGAATATAACAAACGTCAACGTGACACTGAAACACCCATTTTTACTGATCAACTGGATGGATGGATGAGAAACGGTCAACTGAAATCTTTGGTCTAAATGTTCGGGCCAGAGAGAGAAAACAGTCTAAGAACAGGAATTCTAATTCAAAGCACTCACAATATAAATGTCTTTTAGCACTATAAACAAACAATGTTCTATTATTGTTAATGTTTGTGGCAGGATGCATACATGCAGACACTGAAGTACACATTCTTGATGTGTGCAATTTCAGACAAACCCTCTGTGAACAAATACAACCAAGCGAGCATGTCTGAAAAAAAAAGTAAAAAAAAAAAGAAAAACTCCTTCTCTCCTAGATTAGCTATGGGACGTATCTATCTGCAAGGAATACTGTACATTTATCATAAAACCTTGGCCCTGCTCACCAGAAAACAAAATGAATCGTATCTTTAATACATTTTTGTTTTCATATAAAGACATTCAATAGTGAGAAATGCAAAAGTTCAATAGAACTGAGCATCTCTAGGCACCATAAAACTAAATAAAAAAAAGCTAAAAATGACAGCCGTTCACACTGATAGTGTATGGAAAGGAACCTTTCCTTACCTGTTGGTAACATTGCATTCTCTAGGGACAAACTTTCTTCTAAATCAAGCAGGTCTGTAGTAATAAAACAAGAATCATTTTGTAGTTGTAGGTATTAGGAGAAAACCCTGATTTCTGAAATCGCTGGCTTCATTGTGTGGTAGTACAAGAGTAAACTTTGCAGGTAGACACAGGCTTGTCCCACCTGAGGAACCTGACCATAATGAGATGGACACAAAACGTCCCTTGAATAATGCAGTCCTGGAATTTTCAAAAGCACCCTATAGTTCCATTATATGCGTATGGCCAACATTGACCATGGTGCTTAAATGTTTTGAGTACATTCAACATTATATCAACACACCCTGCCTTGCTGTCCCCTGACACACCAGCTCCTTAGACCAAAGCTTCCTTTCATCAAGGCTTGTGTTTTATATCTTCCTGGCTAGCTGACTTCAAGTGTGCTCCTGTACACACTCCAAGTCACTGCTGTCATGTGAAAACATTGTATCACTGAACAAACTTTTCAGAACAAAAGAAACCCTGTTCTGCAGAATAACTATTACAACCCATTTCGAAAAAGATAAAACTCTTATCCCAATTCCCAAAAATCTAGGGTGACTCGCTAAACCCACTAAAATGTATCATTATTCTAAATAAATTGCCACCGTTGGCCCGACGAGCTTTTCTCACAAAAGTGACCATATACTAAAATGATGGGATTCATTCTGGCCCTCTGCTTTGTTTTTCCCAGTGGAGGGCTACAGTGTAAGGTAAGGAGCACTCTTTATCATTGGCTTTAAGTGCACGGTCTCTGGCCCCCAACCAGACAGCATGGTCTGTAGAATGACATGTGCTGGTACTATAGATAAAGAGGGCAGGATAGACGTAGGACAGGCACAGATAGAAGATGGTGGTGGGCATCAACCCATTTAGTATCACTCGCACACAAACAATGGCCCCCATCCCTTTCAACTATGACACTGTTCTTCAGACATACAGTATGTGTGTGTGTGTGCGCGCGCGCGCGCAAGTGTTTATGGCCTGTATATTCCCCATGGTGGCTTATCATTGATGACAGACAAGAGAGGTGCTCATGTGACTTTGTAACCAGCGTTGACATCAAGCCAACTCATGGCAGTAGGAGCTATTTTTCTAGTGCCTTCCATATGCCATGCAGACATTTAAAGAAGCTGTAACTCCTTTCAGACATGGTCTCTGGATAATTCACAGCTGGCTTTGTTTATCCCACAGCCATGGTCACTAAAGTAGCCCCCTTGTAGCTCCACAAACCTCCCCTTGTCGCCAAGACCTTAAAATAGTCCTAGGTTATCAGGCAGGGAGGGGCAACTGTCTGGGAAAGACTGGGTCCCCTGAGACATTAAGCCAATGGCAGTAGGATTTGCTTGAGAATGCTAGACCACTCCAGATGCAGTCTTTGCCTTGTGAGAGGCGCTCTAGATGTTTTAGTGTCCCATGATCGCACAAGGCTACTCTCATAGACCAAAAGATTGTTTTCTTTCAACTAGATGTTAAATAAAATATGCTTGGGTAACCGATTAGTCTCTATTACAGTACTTCACTACCCCTTTATTCAAATATTTTAATGATGTGATGATCTGTAAGGCATTAAAGCCAAATAAGAGCCAATCAGAGAAGATAATCAATTTCAGGAAGAATACAACTTTGTGTTTTTCCTTCAGATTTGGAAAACAATTTTATTGTGTGATGGTAATAGCTTTTCTTTTTTCCTTAACAGATATGTTTCACTGGTTATAAAGTCAAGCACCTGATAAAGAATGAAAGGGTAAGAGCAAATAATAACAATAATAAATCTTACTTAAATCTGTGATCTCTGAACCCTGGTGGGGTCCATAGTGCACCTCTCCTAACCTAGATAACATTGCACGTTCAAGTTTGTAGATTTATCTAAAGCATTTGTCATCTGCCCAGGACTCAGCTCTTTCGTTCTACCTGCTTTTGTGTTATACATAAAACATGTTTGCATCAAAGCTTATCTCTGAAGGTTGTCTAACAATACACAAGCATATTTCTGTTCCTTGCTCATGTGTGTTTTTAAACCATGCATAAAAGTGGGTTTACGGGTCCGTGGGCAGGTTTTAGTTTTCACATTTTCCTCAGGGGGAATATCTTGGTGAACTAAACCACTCACAACCTTGTATTGGTAGGAGTCTGATCTAGTGTTAAGTGCTTGATAATTGACTATGGTGCCCCTAAATGCACGAAGCTTTTGCTTCTCAACCATTTCAGAACTAATGGCATGAATGGCATGTTATGCACTTCCCCAAACTTCTTAGTTTATGCCTGGTCTCAAGCAATGCCCTGGCTTGCTCCCTCCCCCGCTCCCCTCCCCAAATCTCCTTTATACCAACTTTGGTCTAGAGTTCTGTTAACTGTGTTGTTACCATTTATACATGGCAAAGTGAGAACTACGTTCGAGCAAAGCAAGGATAAAAAAAAAACAAAAAAAAAACAAACAAAGTACAAACGTGAGCCTGTCTCCTGTCAAGACATTTTTCATATAAGCTGTGGCAGCCTTACATCCCTCCCGTAACCCCTCAGCAGCAGTCTATATATACTGTATATATATAGACAGTCTCTTTATGCTACATTGTTTTTGCTTTCTGTGCAGAGAGGGACACGTAACAGACACATGACATCATCTACTCTTGCATATAACACATAAGCTATCTAGGAGTAAACAAACAGGAATAAGTCAAATGGAAACAAATCCAAAAAGAAAACAGGTAAATCAGAAGAAAAAAAATTAAGCGGAAATGAAACGAGTTTGTTTTCTGTTAAAGTCTGAGCTGGAGCTTAGGTAGCAGCGGGGGCGGGGTATCAACCTGAAACACGTTTCCTTCTCTTGGTCACTTTTTTTTTTCTCCCACATTCATAAACATGTTAAAACTTCCTTGTGCAAATCAAGCAGTCTTTAGAAAGAATGCCCTCCGAAATTGTTCTTGTAAAAATATATATGTAGAACTCCGAGGTGGCCCACACAGGTGTTGCAGCAAGTTTATTCTCTAGCCATCTTGTTCTCCGGCCTGGTGTTGGGGTTTCCCCTGGCTGCAGCGCGAGGGGTCGGTCTGTGTGGTGCGTTGGCTCATCTGCGTCCCATCGGTGTGTAGACGGGGTAGGCCAGGCGCACGTTGAGAGAGTCGTTGTGCTGCACCAGTGACGTCTGGCGGTAGTGCAGCACCAGTTCCTTCAGGCTGCCGTACAGGTTGTAGGGCTCGGCGAAGCCGTAGCCGCGCGGGGTGCTGTAGATCACACAGTGCTTCACCTCACCTTCCACACTGCAGGAGCAAGCAGACAGACAGACAGACAGCCGTTAGGGTGGGCCTGTGTTGTGATACTGTATAAGAGCGTGTTAAGAGCACTACTGACGATATGTGATGGTCTGACATGCTGGAGTGCTGCTCGTACTTATTCAATGCTGCCTGCCATAGCAGTGTTGGTTGGAAGAAGGCTAAATGATGCGTGTTGTGTTTACAGAGGGGGCCTGGGTGTACTTACACTACGGAGCAGGCGAAGCAGCCCTTCTTGCTGCTCTCGCGGATGAGGAAGGCCCCGTCGGGCTTCCCCTGGAGCAGCTCCTCCGCCTGAGTTCGGTTCAGATCCCCAACGAACCAGCTCTTCTCGTCGTAGTGGGGCATGTTCTCATCCTCCTCACTCACAAAGTACCCTCTGTGCGCACACACACACACACACACACACACACACACACACACACACACACACACACACACACACACACACACACACACACGGGACACATGGTAGTGTGGCTTATGCGGCCTGTGCATCCTAAAGATTTACTGTGTTGACATGACTGACAGACAGACATACAGACAGACAGACAGACAGACAGACAGACAGACAGACAAGACTTACTCGTCAGTGTTGTCGTTATTGATTCCCAGCCAGTCGTTTATTTGTTTCTGACGGACTCCTTTATGGTTGAGCCAGCTGCAGGAGTAAACCAAAGAGGGAATTATTACTACTAGTAATTATCTTTCAATTACAACACCACTGGCAGGGCCAGTCCTGCTAATGCCATGTGACCCAGTCCTATTAAGCAGGGCCTCACACAGACAGCTGGTGGCAAGCTGCCAGCCACACGTCACAGGCACTCCCCAGCATTGTGTGTGTGCCTACTCACACTAGATACTGGTCCCTAATCTTGCGGAGCTGAATGAGGTCGGGCTTCAGGCTGTTCATCGTCTTGTCCGTCTCGCGGTTGTCCATGGCCTGGGTCTTCAGGTCCTGCTCCAGGCGGACCTTGCTGTCGTGGATCTCTCCCAGCCGCGACTTGAGCTTCTCGTAGTTCATTGTGATGCGCTCCAGCTCCTTGTCGTTGGCGTCGCGCCGTAAGCGCTCCATATACTCCTTGCTGTAGCGCTCCTGTGTGTGGCACTGCTCCTCAAAGATCTTGATGGTCTCTTTGAAGGCCTCGATGGCTGTCCGCTTCATCTGGATCTCCTGGGGGGGGTGGGGGGGGGGGGGGGTGCAGGGGGGTAGGGTTAGCCTAACACCTAACATGGAATATACTACCCTGCGTCAACGGCCACAATGCTGCATCCGTTTACCTGGGAGGTTTTGGTGTACTCGTCGTACAGCCGGTCATACTCTTTGCTCTTCTCTTGATACTGACTGTGGTATTCCTGGAGCTTCTTCCCAACAGCGTCAATGTTATCTTCTTTCACCAACTGGTCCTGAACAGAAGAAACAGGGCGATGTCAAAGAGTGTAGGCCACTAATCTGGTCTGAAACAATGAGGACCCTCCCTAAACATGGAGAAAAGAATGTGTGATGGCTTTCAGGCCGTATAGAAAGTGCCTGTGTGTGTAAGCCATGCTCCTAACAATGCTAATAAACCACAACAATACCCTGTGTGTGTGTGTGTTGGGTTCAGAGCAACACTGAGTAATGTAGGCTGGCAAACAAGGGAACAAATGCAAGTATGGCCCTTTGACATGCTGGACGTGTGCAATTATGGAGCGTGGCAGAGGCCGTTGAGCAGGGCAACGCCTCAGCATTTAGTGGCTCCTACCATAGCATGGGGAGGGGGTTGCATACCTGCTGGTAGCGGGAGATGGGGTACATGAGCTTCACGTCGAGCTTGGTGTTGTACTGGGCCAGGGACTCGTGCCGGTAATGGCTGATCAGCTCTACCACTGAGTTGAACGTTAAAGGGTCAGAGAAGCCATACTTCCCCTCACGGTGGTAGATCTTAATCAGCTTGTTGTTTCCCCCTTTCCTGGAAGATACAAGGATGTGTCTACATTTCATTGCTCTGGCACGGTCCGTGTTCAGGGAATACAATGTAATGCACTTTTTGTATAAAGTGGTTTAAACATTAGATGTGGATTCAGTTGTTTCTTGGTGTGGGGTAGATGGCTATATTTTCACATTGGGATTTATGGTGCAAACGCGATAAGTGCAAACGCAATGCAATTTAAGACATGCAAAAACACATCGCACTTTCACACTGCAGTCAAAACATAACCTAACATGCCAGATTAATTGTTAGTCACAACTCCATCTAAAACTGTTTGTAAAGGGCAGGTACTTGGCAGATGATTGGATGAACCATCTGGTAATTTTTCGCTATCAGCACACCTAAACCACGTATAGCTATCAATACGATGCTGATTGGTAAGTTCAGTTGCTACTCAGATACATTCTAAATGATTTCTAGGCTTTCCAGACTGATTCTCACAGCGAAATTAAAGTAAAGCTCGCGATATCAGGATAGTCTTGCGAGGCTAGTCAAAGCACATCCCAAATAAAAAAAGATAATGGTTCTTTGATCACGATACCAGCACGTGGGATGTGTTGTGGCATGTTTCCTAAATGCTGCACGTGTTTAATCTCTTAATGTAAACTTAGTTTGCTTATGTTTTGTATATCTGCACGTGTTCTTAAATTGTATGGCGTTTGCACTTCGCGTTTGATTCCAGTTAGCATTAGCCTCCAACATGATATCTACACACAGCATTAGGCAGTTAGGATAAGATGAGAAAGACTTTCCTACAATTCATTTCTCTCTACAAAACACAGCAATGCCAATGCTAAACAACAGCTAAAGATATGGTGAAGCACGGTACCTCAGTGTTAGCGTGTAGTCACCCTGCATCTTAGTGGAGGCGTCTCGGACCAGGAAGGTTCCGTCCGGCATGTCTCGGAGTTTATCGTTGACCTCCTCCCTTTAGACAGAAGACAGTGGGTGTTCATTTAAAGACTAACCCTACAACAGTACAGTGTCCTCCTTACTTACACAGATGTCCTGAGGGGCTATTCTAGCATTGGTTTACTCACATGCCAGCTTTATTGACATTGGAAAAGGATTCCCAATACACACTATTCCCCCCTCTGTCCACTGTAGAGGGCACAGGGCTTACATTCATTATGCTATTGTTGTTCATTATTGGTGGACTGTCTATAGTGAGCAGATTAGAATCCTGTGGATGGAGGACCTTCACCAAGTATTCATCTCCGTCTCAAATGTAGGTGACAGACTTCTGCCGCTGTTAAGTGACACTTGACTCTTTCAGCTGTCAATCAATGCACCACTAGGTGGATTACACATACTAAGTCCACATTTCTCTGCACTCTTTCTTGCCTAGACTACAGTATGTACAGTACAGTAGGTAAACTATTAGACTAGAAAGATCAACAAGCTTCCATGCAGCACAGTATGTTAACTCTAGTGAAAAGTTGTAGCATGGACCTAGAGAGTGTTATTGGTGGATCAACATGATTTGCCTTTGAGGTCACTTCACAGAAGTGAGTTTGTTTCCCACTTTGGTGACACTCTGCTTAAGATGGCCCCACACTACAGGATTTTTGGCCCGATTCTGGGTCCGATTTGCCCCTCCCGACAATCGCAGGGGCGTTCCCAACTCAAGGCTGGTCGGAACCGATCATCTGCACAAATGATCCTGTAGTGCGAGGGGTTTACAGACCGAAAATTAACGTTGCTGATTGGCTCGGAGGCTCCCAGAATTTGAATATCAAACATGTTTGATAGTTCTGTGAGATCCCATGTCCCTGGAATCACCACTCTGAAATTGTTTGGGATAATCACTTAGTGGTCCTGCAGCTTGACTGAATCATCTAGTGTGTGCTTATTTATGATTTTTTTTTTTATATACATGTACAGGTATATAGAAAAAAGGGTCAAATCTGTCATTATGTCTGTGGAACCCAACGTTTTTCAAATCGGTAAAGACTTTATCTTTAGCCAGCTTTATCTGGACTTTCATGCATTAGAGAATGTGAAGCACCTCCCTCCCTCCCGTAATAACAGAGTGAGACAAGTGTGTAGCGTGCATTACCTGGATATGTCACCCCAGTACCATTCAGCCTCTTGAAGAGACCCTCCAGTGCCTCCTTCCTTAGGCCCATTGCTGATGCCCCCTCCCACCGAGGTGGTCTGTTGGTGTTTGGCTGGCTTGGGGGGTAGAGCTAGAGACAAGGATAGAGTATTTAATGTGTTGCCAATAATGAGGTGAGACATCTGCCACCAAACACTGCATTCAGGTTCTTTTCTTGTTATAACCCATCCATGCTCAAATGCTATGTGTGGTCCTTTTGCCTATTCATCTGCTGTGTTGGGCAGAGTACATACATTTACACTGTGCATGTAGCCTGGCCTGGCAAAGAAGGGTGCTGTAAGGAGAGTTGTTACAAGTCTAAAGAGATACAGTCTCTGGCTTAGCTTAGCTCAGGCCCAATAAATACTTAACGCAGGTAATAATTCAGTCATTACCGATCTCAATAATCCTGAGCAACGCCACACACAGACAATGATGCTAAAGATAAGACAATTTCAGTGTGCGTGTATCCAGTGTAATGACAGTGTATGTAACCAACCTGGCCATGACCCAAATTACTTAGACAGTGCACACACAAGTATGCTGTGTATAAGTCTGAGCAGAATACATGTTTTAAATGTATAGGGGCACATCTGGATAATGTCTAAAGAACAGTGAACTGACAAGGGCTTTTACAGTACAAACCATAATCATACAGATGTAAACTATAGTGCTGTCTAAAGAGTGTGTGTGTGAGGGAAAGAGACTGGGGCTCTAGAACATTCTGGTCTTGGCGAGCCCCAGAACATATGTAATTATAGTATTTGTTTAGGCTATCTCATGCTTATTTTCCTGCTGCTGTGTGTGCTATTAAAATGTATGCATTTCTTGTGGCTGCCCTTATGCACTCAGATGTGCAGGTCGATGGTCAAAAGGTTGAAACGACACTGATCTAGCGAGATACTGTACTGTAGGTCTTGCAATACATAGGTGAGGTGCTAGTGGTCAAGTAAATGTTTCATTATACTTTTTCATTATACATTTCAGGGGAGGAAATGCCTCAGCAGGTTCTTTCTCCCACCACCCCTCCCTCCCTCTCTACCTTCTCTGTTGCCTCACTCAGTAGCCAGGTGTTGTGGTAGCCAAGGGTGACCGGGCCAAGCTGTCATACTATAGCCATGCCATTAACCACCGTCAGCGCACACACACACACACACACACACACACACACACAGTGTAATGATGTTAAATTGTAAAGGCCATGTGAGCGAGCGAGCACGCTAGTGAACAAAGGCTAGTGTCAGCCTCCTCCCCTCCCGCCTCCTTCTCCTCCTCCACACCAGACAAAGAACTATCTCTTAGGCAGCGTCCACACGCACAAACATCACTTGTCCACACACACACACAGCCATAAGTTAAGGATGCAGTCTCACATGTTAGGTACAGTATGCAGCACTGAATCAAAGCACTGTGACAACTACACATTGAAGTCTTTAGAATTACAAACTGGAACGGAATACCGTATAGATAACGTTACAAAAGGAGGTTTAAGAAGTGACGACGTATCTTAAACTAATCGTGTTTCCTGTTGTATTTTAAACTAATGAAAGCATAATAAACCCTTCTGCTCTGCATAACATTTGGAGCGAGTGGGACACAAGACACACAGAGCCACGTGCAGGTGGTAAGCTACAGGACACACTGTACAGTGATATAAGGCACACACGCTGAATTAACTAGGTCTGCCCCCTTATTCAATTCATTGGTCACAGTTGATTAAATGCTCCAGCTCCTGATACATCATGAAACGCACTCAGTTAGAAAAAGGTACATCTGCATTACTGCATGCAAAACAGGATATTAGCGATGTGTTGACAACATAAATGTACTGATCACATTAATACAGTCCTGATGACTGAATTCCATTCATATGGGACAGCTAACTGAAGCTAACTGCAAGATGGCAACAGAAAAGTCAAGAAGCATTAAAGAGTTCTCTCCCCTACCGTCCTCCATGGCTGTAAGCTGCATGCTGTCACTCTTGTGCCAGATGAGAGACTCTGCTCTCCTCTCCTGTCTCCCTCCCTCCCTGTGTGTGTGTGTGGACTGCTGGAGCACCTTCTCCTCTGCTGCTCTCTGTGCCACTGAGCTCAAAGTGAGAGCCCAGTGCATCCTAAACACACTGGTCGAATCCCTGAATGGGAGCCTGCGCTGGCCAATCAGGCCGCTGCAGAGCGAAAAAGTGGGCTGGGCCTCACAAAAGAAAGAGAAGCTTGAGAGAGAGAGAGAGAGAGAGAGAGAGAGAGAGAGAGAGAGAGAGAGAGAGAGAGAGAGAGAGAGAGAGAGAGAGTCCAGGGATGTACTCATTCCTTTAGCGACACCTATGGGTTGTGATCACAGAACACACACCTCTAAATCAACAGGTTAACGCTCCTGAAACTGATGCATCTGTGATATTGGACAGACCTGCCCCTGCATCACAATCGTTATGTTTGGTTTGCTTCATTCACACATACACACATCCCCCAGGGTCACTCTCACCAGGTCACCACATATCTCTCCGGCTGAGAGTGCAGGTTGTGGAAAGGTAGGTCATGTCACAGAAAACAAAGACACCTTTTCTGCATGTGTATATGATAGGTCCTTATGTTGGGGTAGGGATGATGCACAGCCAAGCTCTAGCATTACACACACACACACACACACACACACATGCATGCACGTCAGTAGAAACAAAGCACTGCTATCCCCGGAGGGAGGCTCCACCTGTGCTAATCACAGCACGCACAATGGCAGTGCACAGCGATCACAGATGCTTTACATTTCAGTTCCAGTCTAGCAAATATATTAATCAAGCGCCTCTTCTCCAACCCTTGTCTCATTCTCTTCCTTTGTGTCCATTTGTTCATATATTGTTCATGTCTAAATGTCTCCATCCCAGTCTTTGAAAAACACTCATTTGTATGTATATCACACACACACACACAAACACAGGTTGAATCAGATTCCAAAAGATTGCATTTCTAAGGCCTATGAGGGAACACACAACACGCAGGGGCTACGGTATCTCAAAACCTAAGTTAAGATGTGCAAGTGTAGCAGAGGAGCGATCAGAGCTTTATTGGTGTGACTAACTTGGGCATAGCATCTATTGTACAGACCAACAGACACCAATTTAAATCTCACTGACACAGACTTATGGAGACCAAGTAAAAAATGTCCCCATATGTCTCCATCATTACAGAATGTATTTCACCTGTCAAAAATGTATGAGAGAAAAAAAAGAAGAAAAAAAAAGATTTTAAAAACCGTCCATCACAGTGCGTATCTGCATTTAATAGCATACATCCCATATAGTTATATGGTACATCCCAATTTGAAATGGGAGAAAGACATAATGAAGAGCCCTGACTCCATTCACGCCACAACACAACACACAAAGAGAGAGAAGAGAAGTAGAGTCCTCTTTTCTCGCATATACCCCGAAGGAGGGATGTCAAGTTGAAAGACTGAAGAGGCAGAAGGGGTAGGTAGCTGCCTTCACTTGAGCTTATATGAGACTATTAAAGTGCTCCCCCCGACAAAAAACTGTCAAAGATCAGGCTGAATATGCGGCAAATCAAGGTCACGGGATAGATAAATGAAGAAAAAAAAGAAGGAAGCGCTACCGGCAAATTCTAGTCAAAAGCGCCTCCCTGTTAGCCGTCCCACATCTGCGCCATCAATCCAATATGCCAAGAAGAAAGGGGGAGGGAGTCAAATGACACTTGCACGATTGGGGAGGAATGAATGAATGATTGAATAAATGAATGAATTAATGAATGACATAATTAATTAGCCATAGGCTAAACGAATCATATGCAAACCATAGTTTACGTGCGACAGAAAAAGACGCGAAATTGGCTTTATCAGAAACGTTGCTAGCTTTCCCCCGCTGGACGTATCTTTGTGTCTTTCGGTCTATCCCATCCCCCATATGCGCTCAGTAAATGTAACTATTTAGTACAATCGGGATGTATGCATCACATCATCTCAGCCTTTGTAGCGTAATAAAATGCATAGCCTAATAAGTGGTAGTCTACTTTTGGATAAATGTGAGTGAAACACACAGTAGAAATATTCTTAATGGGTAAGTTATTTTGCATTATGTGCAAACTGAAATACAAGGCTACAATGTATTATCCAAATAGCCTATTTATTTTAAACGCGGTGCCCCTACAAAGATATAATGTTGCATTTGCAGACCGATGGCGGTCAGCTTTACTTACAAACAAGACCAAACTATTGTCTCCACATAAGCTGCCTACTCGTATAGTAGCCTAAGGCTACTGCCATAAAGCCAATAGAATATGGATCATCCATCCAACTGAAATTGGATCAAATAGAAAACAAGAACAAATACTGATTAGTGACACTATATAGAGTATTTATGTGGCATTGTCATAAGTATAGTATCAAAAAAAAATCACGTTTTAAACGATACAATGGTGCATCTATGTGAATTATATTCTTTACAATAGCCTACGTGTACGACCAGACAAACATGGGGGAAAACGCACCTCTGGATTTTACGAACTCAATAAAGTTATTTTAAGATTCTACAAATGACTGTCTCATTTCCGTAATTATTATAAAAATAATAGGCTACAAATAAATGTAATTGCATGCGTACGATATAACAACCTCAAATGTGTCACGAATTAGCCTATTAAAAAGACAAGCGATTCTTCATTGCTTATATGGCATGTCCTACCTGGTGGTTGATCCATTTCTATATAAAATATAAGCTCAGTGGAGTAGGGCATCATCACGTCCCTCCAATCATCTTCATCTTTCTCCGTTGTCCAAACTGTATTATACATTGTTTTACTTAGAATTTATAGGCGAAACACTTACTACAAATGATTACAAAAAAGCTTACATCTGAAAATGACAAAACGACGTATAAAACACTATCTATGCTATTTATCTATCTACTTGAACATGTCGGCGTAGTATCTGAATCCCTGCTTCAGACGTGAATAAATACAAAAGAAATACATGTATAGAACAAGCACCAGGCTTCGACGGCTCCCTCCGACATAATAAGTTCAAACTCTTCATGAAGGCCTATAAAAACGTCCCGACGGGGGAGTATAGCAAAAAGTAGACGCCAGCTCTACATTTCAGCCGCCGGGTGCACGACTCATTTTAAGAACACTGGCAGAGGCAGGGAGCGAGCTTCATCACCTCGGATGTACCACTGAGCAACCAGGCGCGGGGGGTTCCCTTTCAAACAATGACGCAACGAAAAACAGACACGGCGTTTTTACAGTGTTTAACGATGCTCGATAATTACGTGTATTATTTCAACCGCGTTACGGGTTACTTTCTGTCCCTTTTAGGATATTCATTGACACCCACTTTATCAATCCCCGTTTTACATAACACATGTAGCCTAGTGTTGCATCCCCGTTGCTTTCTCCCCTACAAGTTACCTTTCATGCTCAAAAGCTGCTGAGCCGTGCGCATACTCTGCATTTCAAACCAATAGGAAAACTATCTTGCACCATCCTCCTCAGTTGCAAATTCTGTGGCTTTCCTACCTCCTGCGCCAGAAAAGTAAGCATTGAAATGGTTGTTTTATTCAGGGAAATTTCTGTGAATGGTGTGTAAATAAAAACAACAACAAATATAGCCACATAAAGTTTTTTCTATAGTCTAGAACAACCTAAACGTTGCAACGTTATTAGCCAATAACCTTGCAAAAGCAGACTAGTCTTAGGCTACTAACTCACAGTTAGGCTACAGTATGACACACATTGACTATACTAGGCTATAGCCCACAGTTACAGTATGACACTTTGACTAGGCTATAGTTACTAACCCACACAGTTACTGTATGACACTCTGACTAGGCTAGTCTACTGCACAGCTACTATATACAGTATGACACTCTTTGACATGGAGGTAAAGTTGGTTTTATAGAAGGTTGTAAAAGTACGCCATGCATGTAGAGAATTAACTACATTTTATTTGGTTTGTCTATGTCAATCAATGAAAAAGTGATTGATCATCACAATCGTAGACTAATTGCGTTATTACCTATTTTCGGGAAATAATACTAAATACTTATTGCATGATTGCATATTTTAAGAGGTTATATTACATCCTATATATACCTTATAGTGAAACCAAATGTTGTAAAAGTACGGCAGGCATGTAGAGAATTAATTACAACTGTGTTGGTTTGTCTATGTCAATCAATGAAAAAGTTATTGATTTTTCTAAACTAAATGGCTATTGGCGAATGTCTGTTGAATATCTGTTGAATGTCTGATGAATGTTGAATGTGAGAATATAAAACCA
>JAODUE010070424.1:0-15714 GCA_027564755.1 Amblyopsis hoosieri | reverse complement strand
CGAGAGAGACAGAGAGAGAGAGCGAGAGAGAGAGAGAGAGACTACTGTCAGATACACGGTTACAAACTGCTTGCAGCTGTTGAGCATCTGCACGTGACACACACACACACACTAGACAAATATACTCTTAAAAAAGGCACAGCATGAGTGCATGATATTTGTGTGTGTGTGAGTGTGTGTGTGTGTGTGTGTGTGTGTGTGTGTGTGAATCATAGTGGCTGCTGGGTCTGCCGGCGAGGTAAAAATAGCCTGTGTGTCAAACAGTTCCACGACGATGATGAAACCCCCAGCTCTGTCACTGTGACTGTTGAACACACACACACACACACACACACAGAGTTACAGATGGACACAGTGGGATACAGTTAGTCACTGTTCTCTCCCATTCTTGTGTGCATGTGTGCTAGAGGCGTCAATGTGTCACACACACACAATCTGCAAGACTGAGAGAGAGAGAGAGAGAGGGAGAGGGAGAGAGAGAGAGAGAGCGAGATAGGAGAGAAGGCGAGGTGAAGAAGGGCGATGCGTTTCAAGTCAAGAGTTTAGAAGAGGCGGGGGGGGGGGGGGGGGCCGACTACAAAGGAAGCCACAATAAAATGAAGGGTCACGCACACACACACACCATAGGTCAGCACGCCCTTGACTAAGAATACCACATGGGTAGTGAAAGCGAAGGCTAGCTGTAAGAAATATCTAACACTTTTATTCCTTTTAATTCCACAGGACTAACTTCTTATTAATGGCTGACGTTTGCACAACAAACTTGTGTAAATATGGTGGGTGGAATTTGACTTGCATTTGAGTTTAGTGGGTGACCGAAAAGAAGCTGGTGTGCCCATAATATTGCTTTGATGAAGTATGTTGATGGACTTGTTCCTGAAACAGGAAGATAGGGTGGGACATGTTGACTAAACATTATAGTCAAAGAGTAAGCCCAGCATTAGTGGACCAATGGTGGCACGAGTATTTTCAAATACAAAATAACAATAATCAATAGGCTATTTATTATGTCATCATTAAGTATTATTTCCAAATGTAACAGGATTGAAAATAGCTCCAATTTGGTCAATCAATTTCCAGCCACCACAAAATAAGGTTATATGGTTAACAATAATCCAACTTTTATGAAAGTGTGCATTATACATTAAGTGCAATGTTACACTAGCATGTCTTAGGACAGTCTAATACAGGAGGGAGCGTGGCATCTTTTCAACATAAGGTGAAGATAACAGGGTTTCTAGGTGCAAACAGACGCACACACGCACGCACGCACGCACACGCACACGCACACACACACACACTGTAGGAATGCATGCTCAGCAAACATGAATATGCGTCTGATGGAGGCTGTTATTGTTGCTATGGACCAGGTCATCATATACAGACACACACACACACACACACACACACAATTGTAGGAGTGACAGCTTTAAGATACATTCATTTTAGACAAATAGCACAAAAAGCTGTTAGTGCGGTTAACCTTTTTACATTTTTTAAACCTTTATATTGAGATCAAAATCTCTTTTCCAAGAGCATTCTGGCCCAGATAGGGATCATCAAGTCATTCTACAAGCATATGTACAAAAGGCTACTGCAACCTTTCATTAAAGATACTCTATGTCTCAAACAGTAATAATAGAATATAATAGAAGGCCAGACTGTGATTATTATAATAGTATGCAGGGTTTACTGTGTGGGCAAGCTTGCCAATCCCAAACATGTGTGTTTGTGTGTGGTCATTTGTGTTAAGTTGTCATTCAGCCTCATTAGTGATAATGACAGATATAGGAATTTTAATATGGAGAGAGTCTACAGACCACCCTTCCTCTCCCTGGGCAACGCTGTGGGTGGTTACAGAGGTGTTAGACGGTGTACAACCACACACACACACACACACACACACACAGTACGTGCATTCCAAATGACGCGTGCTTGCCAGATTGATGTCGTTTTAGCTAACATTAGACTTTAACTGGAGATAGAATCTGGCTGGTGGTATTGTGTGTGTGTGTGTGTGTGTGTGTGGGCCCCACACACACACACACACACACACACACACACACACACACACACACACCGCAGCCCTTGAAAGAGGCACAGAGACCAGGATTTGGCAGTATATGTGTGTCTTATGTTGGCCTACATTTACTGTATGTGGGGTGTTCGTATAAGATGCTGTGTGTGCGTGTGCGCGTGGGGGGGATGTGTGTGGATGCCTATATAAAGGCATTTGCCATGTCTTTGCACAGAGAAACAAAACGGGATATCAGATACAAGTGTGTCTATACTGTGTGTTCTACCAGGGGTAGAACCCCCCCCCGAACAATGCTGGGAAATTAAGTGCTGCTCAAAGAGAGAGCGAGAGAATGGGGCTGGGGTGGGTGGGGGGGGGGGGGGTGGGGGTGTAAGAGAAAAGATAGCACACACTGTTTATCTCTGCCAGCTGCAAACACTGGCCACTCAGACATGGATGGGAAGAGAGAGAGAGAGAGAGAGAGAGAGAGAGAGAGAGAGGGAGACAGAGAGAGAGAGAGAGGGAGAGAGGGAGAGTTAAGGGCCTGGCTGAGGCCCAGCTTTGTCTTGGACGGTCCCTGGAGATGGGAAGGCTGGCACAGACAGGCTGCCTGCCCTGGCTCTTGGCCAGGCCACGAACGTGCGCACGTGCACGTGTGTGTGTCAATGGCGATGGCCAGGCACCAGAGTAACCCCCCCCAACACACACACACACACACACACACACTTCAGAGGCCAGTCACATGTGGTGCATTAGCTGGGCAGACCTATAACACACTGATGTAGGTGTTAGAGCAACAAGCAACTTGTGCATAGAAACACTTGTACATTTGCTTCTTTGTCTTGTGGGTTGAGATAATACAATGCAAGGACTTAGCTGTCCATTTGCTCTTCTGTTATGATCTGGTGTCTAAGTGTGGTATTTTAATGGAAAATGACATCGTTACATCAAGGCTTTTAAATCAGCAGTGGATAGGTTCAGAGAAGGAAAGAGGGATTAAATAAGGAACTAAAAAAGCCCATTGGCCCATGTGCTGTCTATATTCTAAGAATGAATACATTACATCCAATATGCTTTATTGGCAGGACTGTTATATTGTATAATGCCAAATGGTTCATATATGCCTACTGCAACATTATGTTAAGCTATAACACACTCTTAGAAATTAAATAGCAGTATGTGATCAACTGAAAACTATCCTACTTTTAGAGAAGCTATGAAACGTTCAGTATATTTTAACACCTCTACAAAGCTGATCAAAGTGTCTGTTGTACCGTTTGTACAGCTTGTATTCTCATGTTGTCAGTAGGACAATTTAATTGTTACCACATTCAAAATATTTCTGCAAACATCGCCTCAAACACTATAAATTCATAAATAATTAATACCTAAACATATATGTTATATTTTTAAGTGCTGGAGATATAAAGTATCTTGAGCAAGTATCTTGTATAACTGTGAGAAAGTGGTTTGCAAATATAAGACTAAACCACACAATCTCAGCTGCCTGTAAACTTGAGTGATTTCTTTTGATCTAAGCTAAGTAATGATTAGTAGCATAATCAAGCTAGCGGTTTTGCAGTGTTACACTTGAAAGGAGACAAACCAGTTTGGTGTGTGAACTCTCTCTCTCTCTCTCTCTCTCTCTCTCTCTCTCGCTCTCTCTCGCTCTCTCCCTAGCTCTATTTACAACCTTTCTGTCTGTATATCCCTCCTTTCAACTCTCGCTGCTCTGCTTGCCAGTTAATGATATGTACACGCTGTGTGACATGTCTGTGCTGTGTTGGTTATTATAGGCACATTGTCCATATGTTTGTGTGCCTCTATGCATCTTGGTTGTATAAATACAGTGTAGCACTGGGCAGTGTGTGTACATGAGTGTGTATCCAGTCAGTGTGTACAGAAAATGACCTCTGTGCTGAACGTACAATCACAGGCTCAGGTTACCTTAACACACTCTCTGCTCGGATATATTGTTACCTCTGGCTCCAGACAGCCAGGATAATACCTCCCCCTCCTCTCTACCCCGCTTCAGACAGGAGTGAGGGCTGGAGGAGGGAGGGGAGAGAGAGAGAGAGCGGAGAGAGAGAGAGACACACACCATGAGAAACAACTCGAGGGCTGAGTCTTCCAAACCCGTCATTAGGCAGAAACCCAAGATGGCGGAAGAACTCCTTCCTCCCCAACTGCCTTGGGCAGGCAGCCCCTCCCTTCCTATTTCTCTCCCGTTAATCAAACTCTTTTCTAGGGGCCCCATCGAGGTCAGGTCATGAACAACACACACACACGCACCCACACACACTCACACACACACCCACACACACACGACCCTGAGGGGCCCTGCTGAATGAGGCCCTTAATGATGAGGTCATCGCCTGTCCTCATAAGCGATGACCTCCTCATACTATCACTGCTTGTGACAGATGAATAAAACTTATACGACATGAAGAGATATTGAAGAGCAGAGTGAGATACAGAGATTGCATCCTAAAGCTTGCTTACAGCTTTTTCATATTAAGACACTTAAAAGTCAAAAACTTCCATTCAGAAAGGCCCTTATTCAAGATGTACAACAGAACAATAGCCACTGAAAGTTTGGAATATTGGTGGATTACTCGTATAAAAGTAAAAAAAAAACATTTTATTTATTATTTTTCCCTCATTTGCCTTGTCATGTAATAAAATAGTGGGAAGCGTCCTTGAAACCCCATGGAACCCTTTTTGAAAGACTCACGGAGCTCCTCTGTCTATTGAAACAGAGCCCTTCTATAGGCCAAGCAAGACATTTGCTCATTGACCGCACATGTGCTACAGGCTGAAGGCTACAGGCTGCTACAGTAAACTGACGATTGACTCTTCTAAGGTGGCTGAATATGGAACTCCTGTACGGAAAACCCTGCACACGGCTGATGATGGAACACCACATCACAACACATGCACCACTGTAAACAGCTATGTTTTGAGCCATAACATGGACCGGTTTGACTTGACGTGTGTGAGGGCTGTTGCTTGAGCCGTGCTATGCACACACACACGCACACACACCCACGCACGCATGCACACACACGCACGCACGCACACATGCACACACACGCACGCACGCACACACCTCAGACCCAGGAGAGGACATGATGAGTGTGAATTCTAACCTAACATTTTTTCCTCCCTGCTATTTTTTTTCTGCTCTTTTTTTCTGTCATCCCTCATTCCTGGAGAGCCATGCTCAGAGCTGAGACAGTGGGAAAGGGAGAGAGAGGGAGGGAAAACAGTTGACATGATAGGGAGATGAGCTGCGAGCAAAGTGGAGAGCCGATAGAGTGGGGGAGAAAGGTAATCGAGCTCCGTCTGACGCTTTGTGCAAATGTCTGTGTCCGAGGCGAGTGAACATGCATGCTGTAAATATGCAGACGTTAATTATAGCATTAGGGCAATATATTGTCTTGTATTCATCTCCCATTATGTGTTCTCTCAATATGGTAGCAATGCTAATGCACTTCAACCAATCTTCCATGCACACGGCTGGACTACCGTACACCTACATCTCACCCAATCCCAATGTGCAACGTCAGTTAGAGCGCATACGGGAACAGGTGTAATAATGCAGTAACAGTAACCGACATGTAGTATTCAAAGACATGGACAGAGTTTAGGTCAAATGTCTGTTGACACTTGCCCAGGGTTTTTCCTGCACACACACAGTTGTAGTGCTGGGCGATATGGACCAAAAATAATATCCCGATATATTTAGGTTGAATACCGATACACGATATATATCTGTATTTTCTATAAAGTGGGCTAAATCTTCAGGCATATAGAAAAAACAGGAAACCCGACGGAAAGCTTTAGCTTTCTCTGGTGTCTCCGCCCCTTTGACACTCTGAACGAACTAAGTGCAGGCATGGAGGGAGAGACGAACAAATCGAAAAAGTCATGAATAAATGCATAATATAACTATATTGATATAAACGATATTGTCAAATTGTATATCTCTTTTGCTCTTTTGAATACATTCCGATATACCGATATATACCGGTATATCGCCCAGCCCTAAACAGTTGATGGCTATAAATAAAGTAAACTTGAATTTGTCTTAGCGTCAACAGACCAATGCTAATGCTAGCTGAAGCACCTAACCATCTTAACATAAGGTGTTTAGAATAACTTATTTAGGGTACGGCCACACATACAAGAATGCAGGACATGTAGGCAAAGGGCTATCGCCTGCTAAGGTGAAATTCATATGGTTTTGTGCTGAATGTGGGCAGTGCAGGATGTGACCCACACGGAACTCAAATTCCCTGGTTTGTAGTCACATAGCATGAGCGATTTTGACAAGGGCGGTTGTTTTTTTGCGACAGCAAAATGTGTTGGGGCAGATTGTAGTTATCATTAGAAACACTGATTGTATAAAACCAGCTGGTGAGACATATTATAGTTCTATGGTTAGAAAATACAATATCTAAAGTCTCCTCAATTCCATCCTGGCTTGCTATAGAAAACTACAGCCTATCGCAGCCCTGTAGGGTCAAACACTTCTTTCTGTTGTTTGAGGCTGCGAAAATAGCAGTAAGTTCACCAATGGTGAACTCCAGGCAAGGTGTAGATGCGATGTTGCTTCGCCACTAGAAGCAAATGTTTTATTCGCCCCTTCGCTTGCATAGAATGGAAGTGAACAGGAGGCGAATTTTGACCGCTGTTAAATTCACGTATGTGTGACCGTACCCTAAACATGATCTTCCTGAGGGCCCCTAGGAGATGCCCAAGGAACATTAACTCAACACACCTGTGTGGACAGCCAGGCCTTTAAGAGTGACTCACAGTATCACTTAGCCAGTTAGCTGTAGTCAACAACCAACCAATGTGTCATTGTATTAAGTACAAGACATAGTAGGCTACTGCAGCTAGCTTCCATAAGCAGCCATGCTACCGAAACAAAAATAAATCCATATGCACAAAAACACCAATCAGAACACATCACACACCGTAATCAACATTGAAGCGTGGTTTTACCAAGGTACCACAGGTGATGAGCGAGCTAATAGCCAGCTGGGGCTTCACACTGTGATGCACACCCACTGCTAACACAGCAAATAGCACCTAGTATTGCTTTGTTCTCACTTGAACTGTTTTGTTTTCACTTGAGTGCATCTACCCCCTTCTTTTGAACTCTCCCTCCAAGACACCCACTATTACTAGTCTCCATCCTCTGCTCTTCCATAATCACGTGCTGATCCCCTCCTCATTGAGAATAACTGATAACTGTGAAATGTCATGGATGAATGGCTGTGTGTGTGTTATGTCATCTCCGAGGCGACAAAGTTCTGTAAATGCCCACATCAGGGAGTCTCTCAGATGCACGCACGCACACACACACAAGTTGCTGATTGACAATGAACAGTAGATTATGATAGAAATGACAGAGAAAACATTACAATACATTTGCTATAACTAATATACAAACTGCTATAAGGGCAGTATAAGAGAGAGAGAGAGAGAGAGAGAGAGAGAGAGAGAGAGAGAGAGACAGAGAGAGATTAACAAACAAGAGGATGAAAAGCAGGAAACAGGAAATGTGGAGGAGGAAGGGAAAGACTCAAAGAAAGAGAGGGAGGAAATGAGAGTAGGAAGGAATGAGGGGGTAGAGAGAAAAAAAGATGCCTTGTGTCCGGTGACGTATGCTGTTCCGGTTTTAATGGCCATCTAAAAATGAATAACTTTCATTCTGTTAGCCATGCCTGGAGCCGGTCCTGCTCTCTTATTATCTTGAAACACTGGACATATGATTCAGTGCTTTTACATTCTCACAGTTCTACCCGCCTGGAAAAAGCATTTGTCCAAGGTTTCAAAACAGATGCTTCAGAATGAAATGTTTTATTTTTATTTTATATTGCTGAAAGACATCTCGTTAAATTGAAAAACAGATTTCCAGTAATAGCATGTTTGATTTACTATAACATATTGCTAATAAGTGCAAAACGGATGATAAAAGCACAATGTAAAATTACAGATCCACTTATGTGTGAAAAGTAAACAAACAGTAATACTTAAATCAACCACAAAGCCAGTGAGGGGCCGTGCACTTTACCCCTAGGCCTTCAGTGCTGCTGTCCTACCTGAATCAATCAACCCCTTAATACCATTATTATGATGCCACCATCAATGTTAATATTATACAATGTTGTGTCGTAAAATAATAATATTAACTTTGTGTTGCATCACAGACAGGTATCTTGTGTAGCAAGAACTATATCACAATTACATCGATCAGTATTTTCAATATTTCCTTAGACTAATTTTCTTCACCTTACGTTTCCGAGTTCCGTTTCCCAGCACTTGTTCATTGAGTTGTAGATCTGTGACCAGGTCTTCTCCTCTGTCAGTAATTGTGGGTTGAAAAAAAACAAACATATTTTACCTTGTGCAGGCCGCTATAAATATAGTTTTGCTACAGTAGCTCAGTCGTACGCTCTCTGACCATTCAATCATGGGACGCGGAAATGCAGACGTTATTGTATGCCTGCTAGCATTTAGTTGAAGTTACAGGTGCCCATTGGTTCTTAAGGCCTCAAGGTAGACTTCTTTGACATGGCAAGACATGATAGCTGAAATATAATTGGATAAAAGCTCTAACAATAACATACACAACTGGAAGCAACGCAACCAAGAGAAAAGCTATGAAATAAATTGAAGAGAATAGACTTATTTTCATTTTTTTTTAAACATATTCATGAAAAAAAGATTAGTACGCAAGTCAGTGATTCTGATAGTGTTTAAGACAGCAGAGAAGGCCTTGCTGAACCTGACGACCCACCACCTCATAAAAGGATACCATGCTTGCTGCCATGAATTTGTTGCCATGATGTCATACTTGGGTCGTGGAATATGAGGCTCTCCAATGATCCACACATTTCTGAATGCAGCATATGACTAGGACAAGCAATCGTGTTTATGTTTAGAGATCTCATTCCTCTGGCTTAATCGAGCCATGACATATCATTACAGGCACAACGGGCATACAGTTTTGGTGCCGGCCAGGAAATGTCGCCAGGCTCACGCCTAGTAACTGAATAATATATGATTAATGATGACTCCCATTTGCTGAAGCTATCCCACATTCTCATGTTCGCGCAGGGGGAATGCATACACATCAACAGCACACCATGGCTGAAATCTAACCATGCCTGGATTAACCTCTCTGTATGGGAAATATAGGTCTGTAAGCAGTGGCGTTAAGGTTTAGTCTCGTATGGAGGGTGGAAGGAACAAAAGTATCTGTGGCACAGCACTGTCACATCAGTGTCACAGTAGTTATTATTAGTAGGCAGCAACATTACCTTGTTAAATGGTGCCCTTAATATTTTGGCATAGCAACCAATAAAACCACTGGCAATGCTATACTGGAATAAGTTTCACACTTGGACACTAAACTGGTTTAGCTGCCAGTTGAGTAGCATATATCCAAGACACTAACCTGTACATTCCAAGTTAACATTACAATTCTATGGCTTTGTACGATTAACTTGTCCAGCAGGCCAGCTCAGAAGCACAAAGAGCCAGTGACCCACTGTGGGTCCGAACGACACAGAAATCACAGTTTTAAAACACACAGAGAGGTACGATGTGAAGCAGGAGTGGTAGAAATGTAATGCTGCTGTGCATATTAACAGAATGGATCGAAATGTAAGGTGCTACTGCTAATGGGGTGTGGAGAGACAACATCTGGTTGGGGCTCCAGGGGAGCAGGATGGGGTGTCACACCTAACACATCTCCATTACCTGCCTGCCTGGCGCTATTTTAACCATAATACACCTGACTACGGAGTACATTCCCACAGAGCCTTTGAAACACACATACACACACACACACACACAAACAAAATGTGAAAAATGTCACGTGCATTAAGGACAAAGTAACATACTGTACACGCACACATGCATTTTAACATCCATAAATGCACGCACAACAAATACACATGTATATTTTCAAAGATACACTTCTAACCACTAACAAGAACTCACATACACACATACACAGCTCCAGCCCCAGACAACAAGCATGAAATATTTAGTACATTTTTCAACTTGTGCTCGTTCCTCCTTTGCACGTGTACAAGTGCAAAAAAAAGAGAAAAAAAGTGGGAGAGAGTGAAACAGGAGGAGGGGGGGAAGGGGGGTCAATGAGGGCAAAGCCAGAAAGGTGATAGAGCAGTAGGGAGGGATAGAGAGAGAGAGAGGCTCCAGCTGACTCCATTCCAGGCAGCTCTCCTTAGCAACAGCCATGCCTTAGCCCGTGCACCATTGGTGCCTGACAGCACGCATCACAGTCCCATGCACGGCCCCTCAGCCAATCACTGCGCTCCTGGCTGCTCTGCATTTTGGATTCCATTTTCACCATGGCAACACAACCCTGCACTTGCCCCTGGATCTGACCTGCAAGCTCCCCTCCCCAGAACACACACACACACACACACACACACACACACACACACACACACACACACACACACTGTACATACAGTATAAACCTGTTCCAGGCCGGCCTCAAGCCATTAGTGTTACTAGGAAAACAAACACAAGTCACATGGCCAAGAAGTAACTCAGCTCATGCTGCTAATGCCACTAAATACAGTAAGAGTGTACATACTGTATGTGTATTCTGTTTAAAAGAGACAATAAAGGCAAAATCCTTATAGACTAATTTACTTCAGACGTCACACCAACACATGCACACGCATATGTTGGTGTGACGTATAACAGTTAAGCCCCATATATAAAATACATTCTCTCTTTTGCAATCATCCTTATCACTCAACATTATTTCACCTGCTATGTGCCCTAGATCATCATTTATCCTCTCCTTTCTTACCAGCTGTAATATCTTTAGAGCGGGTATATTTGGTTCGTTTTCAGCAGACGTACATTTTCTTGCACGACGCGTCCTTGTCACTTGCCGATAAGCTGCTATGTCACGGGATGCGCTACTAACAAGGTCAGGAAGGCAGAACTAACTTTGTATCGCGGTCGAGGCGAAACAATTAGACAAAATTGATAGTATATACAGGCAGACTAGGCCCACTGGTGGGAAACACAATCGGCGTGAACAATATGCTAAATTACGCTACCTAGCTAAAAACATTTGGTATTTCACCATTCAGAGAATTGTTTTAGCATGCTATCTCAACCAGCAGCTTAAGGCATTTTGACTATGGGCTGAAAGCAATTATACATGATCTTCTGTGGTTAATGCTCTTGCATAACGTGACAAGTCATGGACTCCATCATACTAGTGTTGCAAAACTGCGTGCATGCGTATGTACGTCATCATTTGGTAAACAGTAAATGGGTCTATAGTGCCTCTGATAAAGGTGTCTAGAAGAGAAATCACTACTAACAATTTCACAAGGAAAACCTGGGAATTGTAGACCTAGCATAACATTTTCTCCATGTGCCTTTGTATCATGAGAAAGGAGCGACAATAGGATATAAACAAATGAGCTATATAGGGTCCATGAATCATAATATAAAAGAATTGTGAGAAGATTTGAATGTACAGTAAGATGTGCACAATATGAGCAACTATGGACTGTCCATCCCTTCAAACACACAAAGAAAGAAACGGATTTTCACACATTGCTGCTTTCACTACGCGTTATGTTCACACACGTGCACATCACAGTCTAGAACAGGAGGTGTTACACGTGCAAATTAAAAATGAACTCCTAATCATTTAAATGTATTTGTTTGTGTGAAAACCCCAACCCTTTTTAGTCACTTACATATTAATATGTCTTTGCATGAATATCTAAGGCCTACATGTATCTTATTGTATGTAACATTAATAGTTAATGTAAATTGTAATATGCTTTTCAGTTACTACATTAAAAGTAATGTAATGTTGACTTCATGGATTTGTTTAAATGTGTGTTTACATTGTAATATTTTTGCAATCTGTTTATGCAGTCTATTTGCAGTACCTTTGTTTCACATGTTGGAGATGTGAATCAGAAGGTAGACACTTAGAATCAAAGGTTAATAGTTCAATAGTTAGTAACACATAACCTCATATTTGGTTCTAAAACACTCATGGGTTAAGTTGTTAGTGTATTGAGCACATGGGCCATCTAGCAACACAGGTAAACATACTAGCTAGCCTTTTCTTTGTTCTCACCAGTAAGAATGAATACATATGAGAGCGAGAGAGAGAGAGAGAGAGAGAGAGAGAGAGAGAGAGAATCAGACAGGCTGGCTCCAGGAGGTAAGACAATGAATAGGATCTCCAGCACATCACACACATGATAAATGGGTCTGCTTTAAAAGAAGTGTGTCTATTCAGACCCGTGTGTGTGCGCACATATGCCTGTGTATGTGTGGCTACGGAAGCTATCCATCTGGACCATTGTGACAGTGACCACAAAGTAGTAGAGGTCAATATCCTGCATCTCTATTTTCTTTCCTCCCATCCCTCCCCCCTCCCCCCTCCCTTACTAGCAAGTACTCAGCTGTCAAAGAAATAAATAAAAAGAAAGAAAAATGAGATGAGGGCTGTGAAAATTAACAACAAGTGATAGCAGTAATAGCAGGACTCCCAAAGTGGGTTTAGGAGTGGTGCTAGCGTCCCACCACCAACACCAATTAGCCAGTCAATTACCCCGAGGGCCTAATTATGTGTATGGGCCATAGGAAGACTGTGGGAGGGTCCATAATGGGATGTTATGCTGCTCTGTGTTTAGCTAGCTGATCGCTTATTAGCATGATCATGGGAAAGGTTAGCGCTGCAAATGAAGGACGGGCTGGCTAATTGATATTTGCACCTCCATGCTAGAACACTAACGAGTGCTGTTTTATGCTGGAGGCGTTGACACACCGTTTATGAGGGAGGTGTCTTTTTTGGGTGGGATAGAGGGGAGGGTAACCTGACATGCCAGAGGAATTGTTTGCATCCGGGGAGCCGTACATTTAAACTGTTGGTGAATAGCTGTACTTTCAAAAAAATACTTGGCAGTTGATTGGATGAACCATCTGGTGGTTTTCGCTGTCGGCACCATAGTGTGTGCACACCTAAACCACGCCCTTATAGCTATAAACACGACGCTGATTTGAAAACCAGGCCCGTATAGCTACAACAAGACGCTGAATGGAAAGTTCAGTTGCTACTCGGACATAGGGCTGAACGATTTTGGAAAAAAATCTAAATGCGATTTTTCTGACAGATATTGTGATTGCAATTTGATTAGCGATATTTTTTTTTAAAGTGAAGATTTAAGTTCAATATATATGTAACATATTTAAAACATGTTATGGAGCATTACAACATTAGATGGCATCAAACTATTAGTATTACTATTACTGAAATGAAAGATGGGAGGATAAAGATACAGGATACATTTCTATAAGCATGGATTTATTGCATTTTAGGACATGCAACAACAGTCTGTGCACCTTGGCAATTTTAGACTATATTTTAGATGTGCTCAAGCACACCTAAATGGCATTTCAGCATCCCTAAAATAATAAATACAAATAATTAGGATTATTATTTTCTGAAATGTTTTTTAGCCAATGTTAAAGCACTCTAACGTTACATTTTTCAGCAGAGCTCCCACGAATGTGTTTCCCTGTGTTTCACGTGTTGTTGTTGGTGGGCGTACCTTGTAGGCTACGTACCATAGACATAGGTCTTGAATTTCAGAGCATGACTGATAGACCTAGAGGAGCACTGCGCTGATTAGTTAGAATTACCGTCAAACAAGGAGAATGGCATGCAAATACAATCATTGACACTACAAAAAAACTGGGTCAGATGTGAATATAAATTGCATGCTTTGCGATTTGCTAATCACATTGGTTCAAATCGCAATTTTGGTTTGAAAACGATTAATCGTTCAGCCCTACTCGGACACATTCAAAATTATTCCGAGGCTTTCCAGACTGATTCTCACGGCGAAATTAAACTGAAGCTCGCGAGATCAGGATGGTCCATTTTTACCGATCCACATAGTATGAAGAATTGATTTTCCGTTCACTTTCAAGGGTAACATGCATGCCCAGCATGACCCATATATATTACATAACTATCTACTATAATACACTACATATATATATAAAAGCTATATTACATTACCATATAAGTCCCTGAAATGCATCTTATTGTTTAAGGTCATCAGGGAAGGAAGACACCTTAAAGTGTGTGTGTTTGTCACGTTAAACCATAGTCATCTTGTCTATAACCCCGCAGCCCACCCACCCAAATGCACTCACACTGTGACTGAGTGTGTAATCTCTCCCAGCATTAGCTAATTCAGTGGCTTTTTGGAATAATAAACACCGCAGCCAAAGTTCCCTCATGTGAACTCACACCTACACACCTGTATGTGAAAGGTGAATGAGGGACAAGAGAGACACTGTCAAACTGAAGTCACGCACTCTCACGGTATTAGTACATCCGCGCATGCCATGACTAGTAAAACAAGTCATTATTTAAAAGGGATGCATTGGTCATTTTTCCATCACAGAACATTAATACAAGTGACCTACCAACAAAACACAGCAGGACAGATACATTCTCCATAGTGTGACTAATGCTTGTAAGAAGATGAAGTCAGTGTGTTTCTGAAATGTACATATACAGTATATTGCATGTATGTGTTAGTGATGAAAGCGTTATATCACCCCCTATTGAGTTTCCATGGAAATACTCTACGTGCTAAAGATTTATTCATGTTCTCATTATGACTGGAAATGCTGTGTGTGTGTGCGTGCGTGTGTATGTGTGTGTGGAAAAGCGTTGTGGGTGTTTCAGGTAATGTAGCATGGAATTCTTGATTTTCAAGCAAAGCCTGTGTGGTTGACTCTACCTGCATGTGTGCGTGTGTGTGCATGTGCGGATGTGAGTAGTCTGATTATGATGCCTGTGATACAAGAGGTAGAACATACTGTTCACATGCACCCAAGGCACAAATGTGATACAATCACACAAGTGCACACAAAAAGATACAAACACACACGCACACATTTGTACACAGCATGAGTGCAAACACACAACTACCAACATGCTACTTGACCATACACACACACGTCAATGTACTGTATACAGTACCATCTTCAATTCACCACCAACAGCGAAGGGGAATCTCAATAGAATATCTGTAGTAATTGCTCACTTCTAACCTAAATTCTATTATGCGTGATGTCAGCGTTATGACAGCATATGGGCCAATGGCAGAGCTTATCCTTTATTATTTCTGTCAATGTTGGATAGGTTGGTGGACCAACCTATCCAACATAAAAATACCACAGTTCTGTTTATGCTGCAAATGCACCTAGACACTATCGGAGTGCGACCTTATTGTCTCCGTCCAGCAGAATTAGCAGTGAGCCAGGCTAACATTTCCTTGTACAGTTGTACAGCAGCATTCTATGTTGTATCTTAGAGCCAGCAGCCTTCCTCTACCATCACGACGAGTGATGAAGAGGAGGCAGCAGACACTTTGTATAGGAGCCCTTTCTACCAGCCAGCCCCCTTCCCCCCCATGGGCCAACTCTCTCTCCTCCCAACCATGGCCCCTGTTACACTGTGGGGGTAATAGGGGGTCACGGGGAGGGTGTGTGTGGGGTGACCACAGAAACAGACAGAGAGAGAGAGAGAGAGAGAGAGAGAGAGAGAGAGAGAGAGAGAGAGAGAGAGAGAGAGAGAGAGA
>JAODUE010070423.1:0-38001 GCA_027564755.1 Amblyopsis hoosieri | reverse complement strand
GAGAGAGAGAGAGAGAGAGAGAGAGAGAGAGAGAGAGAGAGAGAGAGAGAGAGAGAGAGAGAGAGAGAGATTAGGAACTAACTGATAACCAAGGAAGACAATGTCACTTCCTAGATGCAAAAGAAACTCTGTTCCAATAGGTAGGAGAGATGAGGAACTGACCTTCTCACAGTCATTTTCAGTGAACTTGGAGAGTAACCGGCTCCTCTGTTGGGACTTGAGGTTTCTCAGCATGGAGGCGATGATGGAACATACGTGCTCTATGGAAAACGGGGGGGGGGTGTGAAACTAACTTTAGACAAACAGTAGCCGGTCCATTGACTTTGCAGAGTCAAAGGATGAGCTTCACAAAAGGACTTAAATTCTCCATTATGCGCTGTGTCTGTCAAACTGTGTAAGCACAGCTTAGCCGAATCGGTCTCTGAGGCGCTCTGCTCTGCGTGTTTTCCAGAACTTCACAAATCAATCTCCGCACCTGCTCCAGTGAATCAATACGCTGTTAAGTTGCATCAGCTGTGCTGCTGGTGGAACAATTGCTGTGAACTGATGGGAAAGGCACGTGATATGTGCAGAGCGCTGGCAACGGCTAAGTTAACACATGCAAACATTTCATGCTCTCAAATGAAGCATGTGGCCAGGACAACTCATACACCATGAGGGGAAAAGAATGACGTAAGAATAATAAGAAATAACCTGTATTATTTGAACACAAGTGGAACATCTGCTAGAGAGATGGCTAAACCAAACAAGTCATGAAAAAAGAAAAAAGAAACCAGTGTTGGGGGGGGGAAATCACTGCAATTAATTCACAATAAAAGCTGCTTAGTCCCAGTTGTCCCAGTTAACCTACATGAAGCAGGTTAACTGGGACACTCAATGGGACCAGCCGTGACACACAAGATCTTCTAAACTTCAAAAGGACACAATTGCTAAAAAAGGAAGGTGTCCTCGTTTATCTGAAATATTGAATGCACGACACTGTACCCAGGAGGGTAGGCAATGTGGCCATGTGCGGGCAAAGAGAGATGATGAACAATGCAAAAAAAAAAAATGCAATTGGGTTTCATCAAGAGGTCAATACACGTTCTCAGCGAGCCTTCGTGGTTGCTAAGCAACAAGCACAACAGACTCAATGGCATCTCTGCTTCTAAAAAGAGCTCTTGTTTGCAGTCAGTATCCTCCGTGCATCCCCAGTGACCCATAGCATCATTACTCACAAGCCTTTTACGCTCAGAAGTCTAAAGGCTAGTCAGGGTTGTTACCGAGGAAAGGCAGGCAAATATTAACCTCCTGTTGCAGCCAAATGGACAAACGCTGCCGATGCTAATATAAAAAGGGACTGGACGGACGGACGGACGGACGTTTCCAATAGGAGCAGACCTCCTCTCAGGTGAAAGATAGGCGGGACATGCTGACAGGCTGCATACAGTACACCAGCTGCACATGAACCAAGCTTAAAACTAAGAGCCAAGAGAAGAACGCAAAAAAAAAAACAAATTGCCCAGAAAAACTGTCATCATACTGCTGATGTATGTAGGCAGGATGAGTGTTTTCACCAGCTACTATTGAAAACATTCAATTATATTTCTTTTTTTCCTTTTCATTTTGTGCTCCTTCCAGGCTTCCCTCTTATTGTAATGCCAGCAAGCAGACAAGCTTATTTCCTGCACACGGTGACACACCGAGGGTTGTGTTTTATCCTGGATGCTACTTTATCAACATGACCCCAGTTGTAATTGGTGGTGGCACCTCCACACCCAGCCGAGAAAGGCTATCGATTGCCGGCTGTGAAGCGTTCTCTCCAAAGAGTTCAACCCTTAACAGCAGCCTCTGTGAGGGGGAGTGCTGTTGACATTTTGAGAACAATATGGAGTGTATGGCAGAGCACAACATCATCCCCCACATCCCCTCTGTGTGCAGGTGTCTCATCAATACTTCACTTGCATGCACAACAGTGCATTTCAATCCAAAAATTGAGAATTACTTATGTTGCTACCTTTCTAGAAATAAAATACCACCAAAATGTGTTAAACTCATTTAAAGGGGAAGGTGCATTTATTGGCCACTGGGAAGGGAAAGGGCAGAGCGGCAAAAGAATGACATCCTCTGTGCCACTCACACAAATATGGTACATGCACCAGTGCACACTTTGTAATCTGCAAGTATGTGTTTGAGATTTGCATCCCAACGCATGTGGCTATATGCCAATGTCATCTACTGAAAGTAGTTCCACTTAACCAAAAGTTCAAAGAAGTCTAAAAGTCCTTCTTCCTGCAATGACCACCGCAATGTGTTATGCAGTAAGCACTCTTAGCCAATAACAGTACCATGTTCCTAGAAGGACAGCCCACTTGACGTGCAAACACAATAGCAGGCTTCATAACCACCAGTGTCCGGAGGGATCCATTACACGGAGCAAACCTGACTAACATCAAAATAAATTGGTCGGCTTTCACTGATTGACAGCCGCGGGAAGGGCAGAGTGACTCTGAATGGCAGGGTGCTTTAGACAGGCAGCAGCTCATTAAGAGACAATCTTAGCCTGGACAAACCATGCTCTGTGAGTCTCCAAGCACAACACGCTGGCCAATAGCCAATAACAGCATTGCTCTCAGAATTATTTCAACTGAAATAATAAAACATTCACATATTTAATCAAATCCATTATTAGCCCGTTCCTTATATGAACCGCTAATTGCAATCTACACTCACTAATAGAAGATTCATTGGTTATGTGGAGGCCCACACATGGAAATAATGTTTGTTTATTATAATATAAGACCATGTGAATACAATGCAGCTACAATGAGCATCGTAGGCCCTGCTTCAATTAACTTTCTAGGCCAGCAGGGTGGCTGTGAAAATGCAAACAGGGTTTCCAGACTAATCTCAGCAAAAACAAGCGCGATTGAGGCAGAGCCAGGCTAATAGAACCACAGACTACACAGAACACCAAGAAATGCTGTTTTAGCATTTTTTATAATTTTGTTTTGGGTCATATTTCAACATTTAATATTTCTCGTCTCATGAACCCAATATAGTGAATAATCTCATCTTGTGAACCAAGTGTATCTTCACACCCTATCCCAACAGTTCAAACAAATGTCACAGAAATCTTACTTATTCCTGTTTACAGTATAATCTGTGTAATGATAGACTTAAAACTTGCAAATGAAAAAACCTTGCCCTGTATCCATCATTCACGTCGGACATGCTTTATTTATAACCATAGAACTATATAGGATGTAACAATAATAATAATAATAAATACACCTAATGCTGATAGTGTATTGCTAAACTATGGGTGATGCAAATATAAAAACCTGCATTAATGACGTGAAAGTAAAAAAGTTCCATTAAAAAAGGAAATTGCGTTACTTTGGCAGCCCTATTAATTTAAAAGATCAAACATTACGGGTATTCTTTTTTTCCCTGCAGAAAACTGTCTAGGTTTTGTGATTAAGCCCATCAAATGCATTACAGGATAATTGCCTATCGCATAATAAATGTTTCAGTGGAAGAGAGCAAGAACAAACCTATTAGATAAAGAAACAAACAGCGTCTTTACACAGGGATTTACTAGCAAATCTCTCTTCCTGAAATGCGCTAATGAAAGGATTAGATTGAATGATTATGACAACAAAGATTACTGTCAAACTCATGTCAAATAATACGTGACTGATCTCTCTTGCTCAGTTTGAGAAGTCAGACTCTTTAAGAACAAAAACGCCCCGTTTCATTTTGTGCTTGTTCGGTCATTTAAATTCCTCGAAAAAGACACAAGCATTAATCTAATCTATTTCTAGGACACGCTTACTGAAGGCACCAAACTCTATGGTTAAGACACATGTTCAAATAAGAAAAGGAAATGGAATATCATTTAAAATAATCTGAAAAAAGGTGTTCTAAACCAAACAAAATACTAAAACGTGTATCTTTGACATGTAAATTGGTTATTTGCTCCCATTTTCTCAGTCGCTTGCATCATTAGCCACATAAATATAGCAACAGGCTGAGACCAGTTTCTTTCTTGCAATCTCATTTCACTCGTAATGGCAACCTACACTGATAAAAACACAAGGTAAATTGAAGAATAGGCTACTGGTTTAATTTTTCTATTCCTTGCCTTCATTTGTTCTGCATTCTTTTTTTGGCACTGTGTATCCAACTGAAGTGATATTCCATTGCCTATAGGCTTGTCTGAAATCATGAAAGGATTTCAAAGGGATCCACATTTGTTGGAAGGTATGGAAGGAAGAGAGCAAAAGAAAAAGGTTTCTGCATCTTAATGACTTAGTCTGAAGCAGTTTAATTCTTAATCATCTATGCTATTGTTATTCTTACAGCCAATTTCAATTAGGCGGGCCCACTCAAAAATCCTTTCTATAGACACTCATTACATGTACGGCTCAATACAAGATTAGACAAACTGAAAAGCTTATCAAAAACAATAACAGAAGAATAGAGCTGAGTGCAGCCAAGCCAGCTAAATTATTGTATGTTATATCAACATGAAATTGGTACATCAAGACAAATTCCATTGTGATTCTATGAATGTTAGGCCTATGTAGACTGTAAAGACATACAAAAATACTGGAAATGTAAGTCATGCAAAGATAATTGGATTTTCATCTTCAAATGGCATTTATAGAGTGCCTAACATAAAATACCCAATCATATAGTTTTGGTTTACAAGTTTAATCATGTAGGCTTCAGAATTATTAACCAATTATGAAGCCTTAGACTTGTCCCCATAGGCACATTAGGTTAACATATTGCTATTGAGACAGTAACTGCTGGACTTACCTTCATGCTCCTTGTCTGCAACACCTACTTTCTTCATCTTCTTAGGGGTTTTCATGAAAAGTGGAAAGATGGTCCTCAGGCCCAGAATGTCTACAAACTTATGGCAGTTATCTGAGCCCTCTGGTCCAATCATGCCGTGGTCCAGGACCTTTAGCGCACTGGTCCGAGACATCTTCTTCTCTCTGGGTTCACAAGAACATAAGACAAATCACGCCACATTATGGAGATGCCTATCAGACATGTGAGTGTGTGGGGCTGAGGAATGCAGTAATGAAAAAGGTGCTTGGAAACGTGTTACATTATTCAAAATGTCAAGTCAACTGCAATTTGCAATTGCTAGAGCAATTAGGGATACATCAATATCTATAAGTATCATCCAAGCATGGTTTAACATATCAATGTTAAAGGTTCAATAAGCAGATTCCCCCAGAAATAGAAGTTAGAAACAGTCTGTTTGTGAACTGTGCTATCCACGACCCTTGCAATGTAGAATAAAAACAAAAATAATAACTGTTTGAAAAGAGCAGGCACTTTCAAAAAATACTTGGCAGTTGATTGGATGAAACATCTGGTTGTTTTCGCTGTACGCCCATATAGTTATCAATTTGATGCTGATTGGAAAGTTCAGTTCACTCGGAAACATTTGCAATTATTTCTAGGATTTCCAGACTGATTCTCGCAAACAAAGTCAAACAAACTCATGAGATCAGGATGGTCTCACAAGGCTAAAATGCCACATCTAGACCAAAACAAATGCTTTTTGGATCTCACACACATGCACACGCCTGGACTGGTTCAGGGTAGCTCAGATTACACCATACGTCATGCTCTGCTCAGGCAGCAATTACTCCACATAGAAATACGTTGTTTCCTGCTGTGATGTAGGACTGTCTTGAGGTCATATTTAAAGGTCAGTATAAGATAGGTTGAAACAAAGAAATGAGGTGCATTGTGTGACAATATTAAGCGTTTCCACAGTTCCTCTTACCTGAGCATGAGGTTCATGAGTTGTAGCCCCTCCCCTCTGAGGAAGCGGTCCCGATTGGCCGGCAGCATGAGGCATGAACACAGAGAATCAAACAGATTCTCCATCATCTCCTGCTCCTCCGCTGTGACCGGGTTGTGCCGCTTGAACACCTGACAACAGCAGGAGGGACCAAGTCCTTTTATAATGCAGTGATTCTCAACATGAGGTTGAAGATGATTTAAGTAAAAAACTAAAAATCTAAACGACCCCTATTTATAAATTTAATAGAATGTGCGTACACCTTTGTTGATGGTGTTTAAGGTAGTCTGTTAGAAATGCAATTATCTTCTTTAAAAATGCTTCCTAGCTCTGATATTTGTACTGTATGTACTGTACAAGGAGTTGTGATACAGCTAATACAGTTATAATCCTACTGTTGAAATGGAGTGGCAAAATAGGAAACTTAATTCGTTTTAAGCCCCGGACACACTGCAAGTGACTAGCAGCGATGTAGCGACAACGTTGCGACAAGTTGTCGCTGAATGAGATTCAGCTACTTAAAGTGACAACAAGCGAAATAGCGGTCAGATACGCGAAATGGGCAGGTACAGAATTAAACTCATTTCAACTTCAGGCGACGTGATTGAGGTGACTGACTACCAATGGGAGATAAGGATATTGTTGACTGGCAGATTGACTGAAAAGTGGGAAATATACAAGAGGGATACCAAGGCAAAAAAAGCCTAGAATGTAAACAAGCGTAGACAAGTAATGTGCGACAAGCGGGAAAACAATCTTTGTTTTTAATTAAATGGCTATCAATGCATCATTAATTTAGCCCTTTCTTAATTTCATGTGTCTACCTGGATACATTTGTTTTTAGTAAATTCATGAATAATATATACAAAAAGTATGAAATCGATATTGCAAACAAAAAAATCGTCAGTTGGTATCTACCAAGCATTGACATTGTACACTTGAGTGCTGTTTAGCATTGCAGCACTCTGCATCTGACCAGCAGGTGTCTATACACAGTAGCAGAACTGCGGTTTTTAGATGGGGTTCACTACTTAGACCTTTAAATACCATCAGGTCGACTTGATACTTCCATCCGTATGGCCATCGAGACTGCATTTTAGTAAATTACTAAACATTTTGGAGTAGATTTAGTAGTTTAGTGGTTTGGTTCAACATATTAATCTAAAATCCACTTGTAAAGTTAAAGTTCTAATAAAACAAAATTACAAAATTGCAGAAACGTATAAACACGTATTTTCTGAGAGGATGAGATAACGAATATGAGCAGGTGGGAGAGAAATGCCACCTGAAGATAAAGAAACTGCAGCAGCAGTACGTAAAGGTGTGCAATGCCATCAGGAAAAGCAGCGCGTCGACAAATGATAAGGACAGTTTCTCGTTTTATGACGGCCCGGGTAACATTCTGGGCACTCGCCCAACGAGCTCACTCATTAAGCAGCTGGAAGCAGAGGTGGAGAGCAGCAAACACATTTGTCCACTGCTCAAAAACAACCACATCAGACATCGCGCCTGTCTACGACACCGACCGATATCACGTACGGCGTGTCACACGGCCCACGTAGGTTACGGTAACAGGATGTAGGCATGTCGCGCAACGTTATCTAGTGCACATGCAATGTTGCACACGTGTGACATCAAAACATGTACTGCATGCGTTTCAGGGGTGAAAAGCCTGGAAAACTAAACTTGTGCACATGGACACTGGACTCACAGAGAGCTGCTGCAGTAACACGTCAATCCCATCTATCTCTCCTAATAGTTCTCTGGTACCTGAGAGAGAGAGAGAGACATTAAAGAGTATTAAAAAGGATCGCTGCAGTGCCGACAGAAATGTGCAGGGAGCAGGAGAGAGGGGGGACAGCAATGAGAGGATGGGGGCAGGGCTAGTGGCAGTAAGAGAGAGAGACAGACAGACAGAAGAGGGAAGAGGACAGACTGAGGCGAGGAAGTCACTGAAGAGGAGGGAAAAAATGAGACTGGACACATGCGGAATATCAAAACATAAACGCTGCTCTCCTCTCCGCCACGGAGTGCTCCTGACAGGCCGGTGGTCATCTGAGGCTTCAGCCAATAAGAGAGGAATTACAGAAGAAAGGGGGAGTGACTAAAAGAAAGGGTACATTTAAGTGAAAAGTGGAGACTGGGAAATACAGCCAGACGCACAACAGAAAGAATAACTTCTCTTAATCGTAGCTAATGGTACATCTGCTCACACTACAGGACATTTCCAACATGTCCGAGTATCTGGGATACAAGCAGGTTCTACATTTGTCTGTGACAGGGAACTCGGGAGGTATAAGTGAATATTGAGAACACTGTAGCCCCCGTTGAAATGTAGCCTGGCTCCACCTGACTCTTGCACTCAGCTCCATTTGTTTAGCTGTGAAGTTAGGGTGGAAACCTTGTTTGCTTTAGCGTGTACACAGCCACCATGACGGCGGACCAATCAGGGTGGTTAAGTACAACACAATCTCAAAATGGTGGCAGAGCTGTTGTAGCAATTCTAACTGGTTAAAGTTATAATTGAAAAGTTGGAAAAGTTAGAAAGTTCAGTTTCCAAATGAACTAGAGGTTTATGCCCAGTAGGGGGCAACGAGCGTGTCCAGACCTTATTCACATAGTGAATGTTGGGTGTGGGTACACCCGGCTACTTCAAAGAGACATTTTACTCAAAACTCAAAAAGGATTTACATGTGGAGGTCATTTTATTCTTATTTTTTAGAACGCTAGTGTGAGAGGGTTGGCAGGAGACACATGGAAAAACATTGCATGGACAAATATATACACACACAGCATGAGATTTGTTTACTAGGGTGACTGCCTCCCACTTACTGTCATTGTTTTGGAGAAGGATAGCCAGGATTTCACTGCAGTACAGCTTGTTAGCATCAAACGGCATCTTTGCCTAACAGATGCAGAAGAAAGAGGAGACAGGAAGGCACAGAAAGTTTGTATATATATATATTCAGTCCTCCTGTGAAATGCATTTTCTCCTGGGATTTGCACATAGCACCACATTCGGAACCACATACACTTCTCATTACAACTGATGGCTTACTTACCGCATACAATAAAGATGTGTAAGTAATTATGCTGCCTGGTAAAATGGCGACTTTGTACTTTTGTGACACGTAAATAAAACCTACCAGACTTTTTATTGTTATAGACTAAATACCTGGGATCAGGCTTTGTGTTATTTCAGTTGTAATAATGACTAGACGGGCGTAAAAACAGACAAATAGTCCAAGACACAGTGGATCACAGTGGGACAGATTTTCACCTTAATGCGCTTAAGAAGCCATTGCATGAGTCCTTGCTGTGCTGCTTCAGTGCACAGGCCTGGTCTGAACTCTGCCATGTTCTCTATGATGGCTGATGGAGAAGGAGAAATCTTAGTTAGTCAGGTCATAAAGACATGGCAGTCCACTCAGAACAAGCTGGTTGGTGTTTATATATTGTCCAGAGAGGACAGAATGAGCTTAAGCGGGATAGGTCCATAAAACTAGGCACACAGAAATTGGGGCGCATGTGCTTGTGCTCTGTCCAACTGTGTGCCTCAGATACAGTGTTCCTCTCCAAATGGTTCCATTCAATTCATTTAATAGAGCAATTATGATCAGAAAATCTACTGTATATTAGGTACTAAACAATAAGTATTGTTCCAACATATTCAAAAACCCTGGAATACCTCAATGTCAATCCTATAAAAACATAAATACTAATAAAAACCTAAATACTATTACACACTGACTTAAAGAAGCCTTCACAACTTTGTGAATTAATTAACACAAAGTGAGAAAAGAAATAAAGAAAAAATAACTAGTAAAAGAAAAGAGACATTGGTCAGATTGAGATCCTTCTAGAATAGAAGCAACTAACGAAGGAACACAAATATGTCATGCCAATATACAGTAATAATCTGCATATGTCCTGTCTATTGGCCTACCCAAAGTGTTGTAGACCCCATCAGATTCCTCCTTCACCTGCTCATCCAGCCGCTCCATGTTCTGTACCAGCAGAGCCACCACATGGCCCTCTAACTACACACAAACACACACAGTGGATTTAACACTTATGGGTCAAAGTTTAGAGAGTGTTCCATCTCAGGAGCCATATTGCTGGTGGTGGTGGTGAGTGAATTGGAAACGTTCCATCTTGAAACAGTAGCAAAAGGCTGGTTAGAAAAGTGATGTAGCGGGCCACAGCACAAGGATGCCTACTTTTCACATCAAAGTGATAACCTCGCCAGGAGGAATTATTTTCATCTTAAGACCTTCGGCCTGAGTGAGTGAGACATCTCACACTCAACAGAGTTAGCAGGCTGTTGACTGGCTTGATGAAATGTGCCATTAAGATGAAAGAAGGCGGCGACTCAACGCAGATTTACGAGGCAGTGTAGACCGTGAGTGGCCACAATAATTGGTCTTATCGAGGCTACCACCTGGCCTTCCATCACGGGGACGGCTGAACATGTACAAATACAATAAAGAATACACTCCTGCCAGCCATGCAGCTGCTATGCAAAATGTGCTTCAGAGAGGTGTTTAGCATTGTGCAGGGGTTCTGCCATGTAAGCTTATCTAAAAAGCTATGCTAACTAAACACCATAATTAATAAATATAGATTGTAAATAGTTAATTAGTTGACTTACGAGTCAGTTTTAAAAGATTTATTTATGCATTAAAATCCTTGAAATGCAAACGTATAAAATACAAAACTCAGTGTTTTTAGTTTATAACAAGTTTTCATAAAGCATTAAGAAATAAATAACAGACATCTATTAGCAGTTCTAGCTTTAGTAGAGAGGCGCTTCGTCTTGAAACAACACTGGCCATATAACGTATATTGCTGTATATACTGCACAAATCAAATGTTGTTGATACTAAACTACCAGACAGACATCCTTGGAAGGGGCAAGAATACGGTTTAATAAACACCTTGCAGCAACAAACCAGGTTAAAATGGAAGAAAGTGAAGACTCACCAATGAATCTATCAGGACCTCTGCCCCCTCCTCACTCTCATGGAGTGTGTCAATATCTGTCAGCTCCTGAAGCAGGTCCACCACTGCGATGGCAATATGTGACATGGGCTAAGGACTTTGAGAAGTGCATTTTAAGAACTTGAGTACAATGTATTTATCACATACGTTTCCATTAAGCATGAATGTATGTTTAGTGAACTCTTTCAAATTCACCATGTTTCTATAGTAGTGATTCAACAACATAATTAAGTTTCTCACAAATACTTATTCATGTTTTAGTTGTTTTCTCTCTTTACCCCTTTAATTGAGATGTTATGTTTCCTTCTAGACAACCAAATAGTTTTTTAAAGAGAGAGAAAAAATAAAAAATATGACGGTACCCTTAAATCGTAAATTTTGATGTTAGTCTTTGTCTCTAGAAAAATTATAGTAATATTGCTTTTGTCTATATGGTGATTCATTGTATAATCACTACATTAACTTGCTTTTTAAATGTAAATGAATTTATATGTTCTTAAAGAAAATTGTAATTGTCAATATTAGATATTGTGCATGATATAACGACAATATTGGACAAGAGTATGGCAGGATTTTGTAGTCCAAAAAACCAATCAAACATCAATGAAAGGATATCTGTGTTTTCATGACTGAGGAGGCCCAGAAGGGAGTGGACCGCATTGAGTTCCACTAGCAGATGATAGAGGTCAGGCATGGTGGCAATAACATGCATTTCCTGGATAATGTCATTCAGATCAAGCTCTGTCTCCATGAACCTAGAAGAAGCAGACCCACAAAGATTACATCCTACAGTGCCCTTGAGGGCTACAGTTTGAGTCAAAGACATGAATGGAGTGCACCAATTAGCCTGCCAGTGAGCGGATTTGGAAAATGTTCACTTTATTGGGTGAAAGGTGACAAACGTGCTGGTGGCACTTAATGAGTAAATTGTATAAATCGACCTTAACCTGCAGTAGTCGTCAAACCAATTGTGAAGGTTTTACTATGAACAATAGAACCAACAATGACCAGAATCAGACAGTCAGGCTTTTCAGGGGTGAGGGTGCGATAATGAATGCATGTTCTTTTAATCAGTACGGCAAAAGACTAGATTAAAAAAGTGATTTGTGCTTCCATGCATGCTCCTATCTATACCGTGTTTTAATGAGAAAATACAACATACACTTGACGAAACAGAAAGACACGCTTCTTAATTCCATTAGAGAGCTTACTTTTCTGGGTTGTCTGGGAACTTTATCCTCAGCTCCTGGTTTTTGTATGACCTCTTCTCAAACGTCAGGATCATTTTCTTCACTGAACTCTCATCTACCGGCTCCCCCTGTTTGGACAGATTCCATAAAATAAAGTTTCTGTTGCCATGGTAAGGAATACCACTTGAATATCTGACTGCAAGTAGTCTGAATTATTATGGGCATTTTATACATACATGTAAAACTGGACACAACTGAGTAAAAAGAGGCTCGTAATACAAAGTTGACACAGATGGGCTGAAATAGATATGGTCTGACATTATGAAAGCATTCTAGCACTTTACTGAGTGGGTTTTCACATGCATGAAGGTATTTACCAGCCCACAAAGACCTCAAAGCCTAAATAACCAACACTATGGATGTAACAGTTACCGGTTTCACGATAAACCACAGTTAAAGTAGTTGTGTGTGATCTGATGCAAAGGAGGGTCAATACACCATGTAGCCTACTGCAGCAGTGTCCTGTAGTGCTCATGGTGACACTACTGTGTCCTTACCCAGTGTTACCTGGTGACTCCCACCCCCCGCTGTCACCCACCTCTGGTTCCTCTTCATCCCGATCCATCAGTTTCTCCAGGATCTTCTTCCTGTCTCCAGTTAGATCCTCTGTGTCCATGTCTTCCCCTACTTCCCCACCTCCCCTGCCTGGTCCCTCACGATGCCTGGCCAGCCCCTTCTGCTTCACTCCTCTGGGCTCCTCATCTCCTCCTCCATCCTCCTCCCTGGGTCGCTTGGCTCCTCTGTCAGGCTGCAAAGTGGACAAAGTCCATTTGACATTGATGAAAAATAAGAATAAGAACTTCGAAACACAAACGTTGTGGCCAAAAATGTTTGCAACACATGCTCTTTCATACAACAGTGAGCAAACTGTCACTAATATACCATGATACTATTTGCTTCAATGCAGTGCTCTGTCTGTCAATATATAATATCAAAGATTCCACCCAGGCTCTCCAAATTGAGATATGGTGAGAATGGTTAAAAGGCTATTGTTAACTTCTGCATAAAATGTAGATTTGTAAAACCCTTTGAGACAGAACCTATGGTCAAAGAATAAACAAATTAACTGGAGTAACCTACAGTATCAATTTGCCTAATAGGCCTGATTAGCATTAGCCATGATGCACACCCTGTTTAAAGATTCTGTGAATAGTACATTATTGCATTAGGCTGGCAAAACATATTAGATTTCTTGCATTTTGCCAAAATACAAATAAAAGTCTGCATATATTTGTTTAATATAGTATTAACAATACAACAGCCACTTAAATGTGTTTAATGCACGACATGCAACCATGCAACGCACTTCTGTAATTATGTCTCAGGCCTTCAAAACTAATGTAAAGTGCGTTCTTCTCCTCTATTTTGACTTTTGGGATTTGTTTCATAAAGTTGATAATAATGAAGTTAAAAACAAGTCGGCCTACATGCTCATTCTGAAACTACTAAACTACAGTACCATCTGACCTATTTGGAGTATGTTGGTGTCATGATACTGTATCATGCATCATTGACATTTCTCAGTGTTATCCTTGATATAATGACCATATTTATTGACAATCTAGTTGCTTTTTATAACAGAGCAATGGAAATGTGATGTTGACAACGAATGTTGTACGTTATATGGAAAACAATACCAGCAGGTAACACGTTATTTTAAGCACAGTACCGGTACGGTATGTAATTCAAACGAACTGCTAAACACTGTGTCAGCCTAGCATAGCATCAAACCAGCAACCTGGAAAATATGTTTTACCTGATAGCTGAGGAGTTCGCCGACATCCATGACTTCGTGTAATGAGAATTAAATGCAAGAATGGTTTAGTTAAAGTCAATGAAACAAATTAGATACGCAGGAAACTGTTGTTTGATAGCATTATTTTCACACAAGGATGCTTGCCGTAAAGCGTTTCGCTCACTGTCGTAGTAGAGCGAAGAGAATGTCCACCGAGGAGATGACTGCCTCTGGCGGTGAGTACCTATGGCGCTATAACAAAATGTGGAGGAGAAAACTAACAAATAATAATATAATATAATATAATATAATATAATATAATATAATATAATATAATATATTTGAAACCAAACCATTGTCAAAATGAGGGTCTTTTTTCCAGATAAGGCAGAAATACGTTTGTCATGTTGGCTGGAGCCACATTTATATAAAATGTAAAAACATTTGTATAACTTTATAAGGAATATGTAACAAAAACAAAGTCATAAATAAACAAAACGACAGATAACCGAATAATAGATTAGCAGTCGTGATGAAATGGAGTATAGTGATAGGCTAAAATAATTGTATGGAGAGAAAGAGGATGTAATGAGTGAGAGGGATAGAAAAACAAGCAAAGGAAATATAAAGATTGTTATTTTTATGTCAAAAAATAACAGTGAACACCTCCCCCTTCAATGCCATAGGGTGCTGTGTCATAAAGTACATTATAATTAGGCCTACTTACCTCACCTTCTTTAAAGCTGCCCTGTGTAATACATTACCATCTGCTCCAAACCATTAGTGGTCAGCATTTCACCAGAATAGTATGTCAACCTGCTTACATGTGTCCAGTTAGATCCATAGTCTAATATTATAGTCATACTTTAAAAAAGCAGCTAATAGAATACACAAGTTATTTAGCCTATTTATTATAACATCAAGGCAAGAGTATCACAATTTAACTAAACTACTAAAACACTGAGAACCAATAACATTGCTATTTTATAATATTCCTGTGCCATATCAACAAGATATTGTCAGCCAAACAATATCAACACCATATGGAACGGTATATGGTATTGCAGGCTGTAATGCGTCGGAGGCAGCCAGTGCATGCCAGACAACAAGAAACAAAAAAAATAGGGAATATCCTTGCTCCACATTTTGTTACTCGTTGCCAGCAACACCATTGTTTTCCTATGGTAGGGCGCGCCTGGAAGGCCCTCTTCTCTGGCGCAGTTCGTCAATGTCACATTTGGCCCAGGCAGCAATCTCAGTGTGATTGGGGCCGTAGGCAAACTGACAGCAAACAGACAAAGCAACGCACGATAACCTCCAACCTAAATTCTATCCCCACACAACTGTAAACAATAAAAATATAGCCTAGCATGTCTGGGGTGTGCTTGGGACACACACTGGCGAGAAGACCGGCTTTGAATTGACCAACGACGTCATTTTGCATGTATAGCGGTTTAATCACCAGTCCATTAGAAACTTGTAGTCAGCATCAACCATAATCCAATTTACAGCTGCTACTCTTCTGATTCAATCGGGTGGAAAGCAACAAGTCTCCATTGCATTGCAGTTGAATGCCAAGGCATATAGCGACCGGGCTGTAAGTACGTCTTGTATGAACAAACTAGGCTATAATTTCACTAGAGCAATGTTGGTGTAATTAACAGATTCACCTAAAAAAGTGTTTATAGCCTATGCCTTGAGCATATTACTATAGAAGCTACGTATTCACTCATACTACCGGTACATCACTTCCTTGTGCAAGCCATGCTCATGTAAAACACATTTCCATTAACTGATTCAAATGCATAATTGGTCATATTTGTTTAATTAAGACATTTGCTGGAAATCAATGTTTTGTTTCTTATACTACATATTACATGTAGCATCTTTAATGGATACATGGGAGCTTGAAATATTAATTGTTGATGCATACACTTTATAGCCTGGTGCAACCAATGCCTGTGTAAGAGAACTGTAAGAGGCTCAACATAAAACTGGAGCTGTCACTATTATAGGTTTAACATAAACAGTTATTGTTTGAGTCTCAGTCATAATTGAATTCTAATGTTTCCAGAGTTGCCCCTATATGGACATTACGATACAGTAATTTACTCCCAAAATAAACAGATGACAGATGAGAGAGGGACCATACATACAAGTACCTATGGTATTCAGACAGTGGAAGCAGAGGCTTCTTGCAGAGACTTGTAACCCCTATGGTTCCTTGTACAGAGATGCACACACTTCATACAGAGTTTATCTGTACAACGGTCATGTATAAAACATAAGTTAAACAACACAGTTGTTTTTTTGCTAAATGAATGTAGTTATGACTACGTGCTTATTTGCATCTGATCGCAAGTGCTCAAGCGGAGATGCATTATAATGTGTGATCAGACGTAGGCCTACTTAAAGCTGTCCACTTGTTATGGAATCACCAGATAGATGCTAATAATGCCAGGGGAAAACAAAGCCACAGCCTGTGTGACACAGCACAGACAGCCATGACCAAGATCATGCGCAAGAACTGCATTCATTAAACATTTAAGGCTACTGCAATGTAGGCCTTCAGCTGTATATCTCATTCTCCAAAGTGTAGGCTAATTGTTAGCGTGTCTAGCCGTGTAGTTTAGACTTTGAGGGTGCAGCACAGGACTACCTTAAAAACTCAGTGTTCTGTCCAGATATGCTATATACTTGTTGTTCAGTCCCAAATGTTTGTATTTTGTAGATAGCCTAACTTTCTTTCTATTATGATAGTGGCCAAATGTAAGCAATTATGTTGGCATCTGTTACATACATCAACAAATATGGTTAGCCACTTAGCCTATATAGCGGTCTGTTTGCTTGAATATTATACTGTTTCAATCTTTCAGTCCTTAGTTTTCAGAACATGCACTAACGCACATTATGCACACAAAATACTTAGTCAGATGGAGGGATTATCTGTTGTTAAATGTATTGAACACCCTTACACCTTTACCTTTTGTTTTGGCACAAGTCAGTGTTCTACAAGTCTAAGGAAAATATTACATATCAGGCCAACAACCACTTGAAGCTTATAGGCTTTGTGGATGTGTTATACAAATCATTATTTTTTTGGTGTGAAAACCATGAACATTTCCTCTTTGTGGGCTACAGGATTCTGCACCAAGAAAGGATTATTGGGTCATTCTGCAGTGCCAACTACTGTGGTTAATATAAATGCAGGACAAGTTCCAGATGGGAAACATTAACAGCTAGCAGTAAATTGTAATGCTTTTCATGTCCCACGGCAAAGGCACTAAAAAATTTACCATCTTATCTGGAATTAAGTATAGGTTGTGCTCTCTCTATTGTAATAAGATGCAAACTACATTGGAAAAATAAAACATGTAATGACGTCTATTGGTTTAAACCTAATTACAAATATATAAATGTAGAAATAAATGCACCCCTAATCTGAAAGACAATAAAATGTAGTTGCAGTTCCTGAACCTAGAAGGTAAGAGCTTAGTATCTATATGACCATATGTATTTACACATCCCCATGAAGGTAATTGTAGGTTAACTCCAGCTTTATCAATTGCAAGCACATGCTGTACTCCTAAATAAAGAAGTTAAACAGAATTACTTTTGGGGGGAATTATTGCAGCATTATGAGATCTTGTTACTGTAATGTATCATTTTGGGGACTAAAGGGTAGTTCTGGCCTACCTTTAGTCCTTGAGCAAGAGTTGTAGCTTCCATGTTTTATAATACTACTAGTTTGGTCTTGATAAAAACGCTTCCTATTTGTAAATGTTACAGTATTGCTGTACCTTCACACAAAAGGACATGAGGAAAAAGTTGTTAAAAGAAGTTGCCAGCACATCGCTTCTGCTGACATTTTGTGAATCCCAGTCAGAAAATCTGTTTACTGACAGTGAAGAGAGTGACTTAGTCAGGGCTCTGCCTTGCTGATGATGTGTACAGATTTGAAATAGGGAATAGGGAAGGTTAATGAGATTTTCACACAAGTGTCTGTCTAGCGGTTTGAACTCAGAATAAATTGACACAGTCTGATTAAAATTAATTGACCTGTGAAATGAGTGTGTCCCTCAGCAGTTAAGAAATGATGGATATCACAGGGCAGTTGGTTGAGTGGGGTGAAAGATAGTGAGTATCTATGTCAATCTTCAGGAAAGCTAGGTGGCTGAGATAGAACATAATCTTTAATCAAAACTCTAGAGCAGAGCAGAGAGGGACCGACACTATCTGCATTCACTATCTCTGATAGCATACTAACATCTCAGTAACATAGACATTTGTTTTACAGAAAATACTGACAAATCCCTCTGACCAGGTTTTTATTTACACAGAACACATTCTAGCCAGTTAGCCACCTGTATATATACTGTATATAGGTTATATGAAATTTTACACAGGGTAAGACAGATAAATTACCGAGCATTACAATCATATCATTCTTTCAACCTATATAAAGGAGAAAGGTAGGCTCAGGGGTGTAGCCAGGTGGGGGCCAGTGGTGGCCAGTGCCACCCCAATACAATCATTGGCCACCCCACTACATTATAATTTTTTTACATTAAGAAATTACTATGCATTTAATATCCAACCCATTTAGCCATATTTTTCATAATTAATGTATAAGGAAATAACATGCATTCTGCAATATCTATGCATGCATGTCTCTCAGGCCAATGCATTGAACACATTGATCACTTGTTTGCCGTCTTCATAGTAGCCTAATCCCTAGACATTTACAGACGAAGGTAACTCCAAACACAGGGCTAAGCAACACCCAGTATGCTTTATAGTAGTCGCTTGTCTACTCCTAATACCTCTTATATTTGGTGAGCGTGTGGCACACCGGTCAGCTTTGGTTTAAACAAGTGAGCATTAGGAAACACTGTGGTGGTCATGCTCAACTCGCTGTCATGTTGGCCCCACACAGCCAATAGCAAAAAGCCTAGTAGGCCTAATAGAATGAAATATTTCCAGACGTTACGTTGCTAGTAGCCTACAGTATATGCAGCTAGTCATTGTAATCACACAGTAATCACAGTTATGTTATCCATTAAGGCAATTATGACTCACGTCGACAGATATAGGCCTAACATTTTAACAAATTTGCTTAATGATAGATCATTGTGAATGTTCACTTTTAAGTCAGTTCAAATGCCTTTCAAAGTGGACTGTTAGCTTCCTGGTCTGTATTGGCTAAAAAAGGCAGAGGGACGAGGAAACAGGCGAATGAGAGAAACATGTATATGTTGCGTAGATTACTGGACACAGTTTGTTTGGTAACGCCCCTATGAGGATATGGCCAGCTACGTAGTATCAGCAAAATATGCAAGGCAAGGAACTTGATCGCCAGTACACAAACCGTAAGTAAAAGTTTAATGTTCAACATTTGCAGATGACCAAATCTGTAAATCAATTTTTTGATACAGTAACTGGTAGGCTACCATAGCATAAACAAGTTGAGTCTGCAGGACAGGCATATTATCAAGAGTGATGTGCACATCAATAACTACATTAGATTAACATAGGCTATTGTTCAGAAACCGTAAACGGATTAGAAATAGGCTGCTTAAATAATGTTGTGTTAATTTACTTAACCTAACCATTGCTCACTGATAAAGACGCACTTGTGTGTCATACCGAAATTGTATCCCCTGCCGGAAACGGATTGCCATTATTGGTACGGCGAGTAATAATGTTTTTATCTGGGTCAGTGATCAGTCATATCATACAAAACATTTAACGTTACGTCCGTGATAATAACACAGATCGAATATGTCTTTGTTTAATTTTAACGTTTAACTGAATAGCCTATCACTGTGTTGTTGCTAGCAGCTAGCAGCTAGCCACCTATCTATCATAGCCCTGTAGCGGCAAGAACGTCTGCGGTTTTGTGCTATGTAACCCTTCATTCATTCATTAATACGTGCTTATGGGTACATGGCTGTTTAGCGAGCAAGGATGGCTGCGATGTTTTGCTATGATATAATTTAACCTTCATTCAGGAAATAATGTGCTTAGTAGATACATGGCTGGCTATCAAAACGTAACACCGTTCCTACACAGGGCTGTGTGACCAAGCTGCTCCTGTGTTGTTGGCACAAACAACAATGAACCACATTCTGCCGCCTGTATCCTTTACTGTAGTCTGGACGGCGAGGTGGAATTCAACACTGCTAAAATTAAACCATATGTGGTCCAAACCCCATAAAACTATGTTCAAACAGCGTTTGAGTAGCCTGCACCGGTACTAGCACTAAAGCAGTCGTAGCCTCACGTCAACAGCTACGTGGAAGTCGGGGCGGCCAGAGGAGAACGGCCATTATCTGGCCATCTCCACTTCAGTGTTAAATGAATGTGTAATTTCATTGATAATGAGGTCTGATGTGTTATACCTCGCATAGTTTGACTTTGCCGTGAGTAGGAAATAGGAGCTTGTGACGTGAGATCTGATGATCTTGCAAGAAAGCTTGTGTTTGGATTCACCGAATAGGTTTGTGTGTAGTTTCATTGATGAGACGCATGCTGCATTGCTGCCTGTATACGGTGCAGAGTTCTAGTGCTCCACCCATAGAAATAGGTATTGCTTCACTAGGCTTTCTGTGTTTGTCAAGCAGGAATAGAATGTGGCCTTATCATGAACAATTTGTACATGTACAATTTATTATAGTAAATCTATTTACTATAATAAATTCAGGTCATTGTAAATACAGGTATGTTTCATTTTTGGACATAACCTAAAATATATTTGTTTTTGGTGAATAAACCTGTAGCCTATTGAAAATAATTGTAGTGGCCTCTTCCCTTCCTTTAACCACTTCTTACTTTTGGGTGACTGGGGGATTTGTGACTCCTTTCTAAAAGCATTCTCTTGTCCAGGTTTGATTGTAAATAAAGAAGTGTTTCATGAATGTTGGTTAATACAGAAATAAGAATAAACAAAGGAGCTAAATGACAGGGAACAACCTAACACAAAAGGCTGCTTAGAAACAAGGTCAAAAAACTGTCTGCTCCCAGTCAGCCACCGTCCGCCCCCTCCCGGGTGCTGTGGCTTTACTCATTCCCGTAGGCCATGCCCACTTCCCCTGCACCACACTCACAGCCACGCCCACTTCACCTGCACCTCCATACAAAGAAAGGATTAGTTTTACACAAAACACAAATGACAAATAACTAAATACAGCTCCTACAATAATAATACAAATAAAACAGGGATACCTATGCATGGTTGACATTAAATAGGCTAATATAATCTTTTTTTATGTTCCACCCCAATATAATGACTGGACTTAGCTGGCCACCTTAGTAGAACAGTTCTGGCTACGCCCTAGGCTACATACTGAGTTTTGGAAGTACATGTGAGTGGTCGAGAATGATTGTAAACCTAGAGCTCTGCTGAAGGAGGATGTCAGCCTCACAGGACACAGGAGGGGCATGCACGCTCAACGTTTCAAAGCAAAACAATACTGAAGTAACGTTTGTTTGTTTGTTGAATGTAACTTTAAGACAATCAGCTGTCACTCTAAAATACAAATTAGGTCAAGCCAGTTACTTTTCTTCTGCTTGTGTGCATTTTTTTAAAATAAAAAGACTAAAATCTAACTGACATATAATAATTTATATTGAGTCTTTCTTGAGACATAAAAACATTTTGTAGAAATCTCTTATGTTAAAAAGAACTTCCATAACAATAAAAATGCCTAAATAGTTCAATGTAAAGGTAATCTGTATAATGGTGATATTATTTGCATTAATATATTTATTTCTTAGTTGAGTTGACTTAAACATATGCCCTGTACTCAGATGTACATGTACATTTGCTTGCTAAACCTGTCCTAAGCAAAAGGTCACTTTTTAACTTCCCCCAAAAAAATGCTAAATATTTACTAATCTGTAATTATAAACACCAAACTAAAAATTATAAATAAAAATATATATCAAACAAAATAGAAATAGAACTAAAGAAAACTATTTTCCATAAAATGCTGCCTTTCAAAGTTGTGTCTTTAGTTTATGTCAACACTGTCAGGAATTTGGATAATCTTGATTATATATAATCAGGGATATATAATGATATATGAATTCTGGTGGCATCACAGACAGGTGACTGTGAGGTCACAGTGGACCTCTAATAAGCAATAACAACACATATCACTTCAGCTCAAACTTTTGGCTTAACGGAGCTAATCATTTGTTCTCTCTGGACCCACTGAAATAACTGTTTTTACACTAGATTGACACACACACACACACACATTCATCATCTCTCATTCCTCTACTACCATTGCGCATGAAAGATTTTCTCCCTTAGTGCTTTCGATTCACATTACAGGGAATATCGTGCTCTTTTAAAATGAAGGTAAATCAAACTATATTGCATCCCTTGAAAGCTGGGAGTGATTCACATAGGACGATTACATATGTTACTGGAAATAAAGCTATTTTATATTATTGTATAATATATATAGTATAAAGAATAATGGGAGTTCTATATGGAGCCTAAATTGCAATTCTTTTTTTAACTTCAGCTATTTGTCTATTGATTATTATTTTTATTTGTTTTCTATCATACTGTGCATGATTTCACTTTAACAAAACTAGAATGGGGGTTGAAAGTCAAACTGTATTGACCTTTTCAGACCACACTATTGCAGATTGAAAAAAATATTCGCAGAATTGTTTTAGAACATCATTACCTTTGAAACAGATCTAAAGGTCTCATGTAGCCTTCATGATTTTTGATAATAATATACTTATTTAGTTTATACTTCATTCCTTACAGAAACCTCTGCATAATAATGGTAATATAATGTCATTATGTTTTACCCTTTATTCTATAGCACAGGCCTAGTTTGTATCACATTCTGTTATGGTTTGTGACGTGAAGGACACAAGAACACTTCTCAATGTGCTTTTAAGGAGCTGTCTTTGCTCTTCTCTCCATGCTGCATGATTTTAAAACATGCTTTGTGAACATATAGTCAGCCTCAGTACATTGATTTTTACATTATAAAAGTTTTTTCATCACAAGGTTATTCACTGGTGATTTAACCATTATCCAATATATATCCATCACCCAATCCGTTTTTGAACACAGCAGTTATTGGCTTGGCTATTTCAGGTATTAAAGGTATAGTAAGTCATTGTAAGCTAATACACTTTTTGCCAAATTTAGCTATCATCCCTGTTTTCTGTGCTTGCTGAAAGAAATGTTTAATAAGTGGCGCAGACCACACCACACAACAACATTTTCTTCTGAGGGAACACCCTCTATGGCATTGAAGGGAGACGTGTCTTTGGTTAGGCATGCATTATAAATTAGGTATAATTTGGTAATTGGAATAAGATGTTGCTTATCAGCATGCTGGATGTTATTGAGACTGAAGCTTGATTGATAGCCTACTTCAATGTCAAATGCGGCAGCATAGGGCGCGCCGATTCTGCACGGGCCCGTAGAACTATGGCTGCTGCGTATGCCGGGTGCACTAGCTCCAAAATCGAAAAGCGCGTTCGTCAACCACAGTACCACGCAAACGATGATTGGTTGGATGGCTATGGCGAAAAGGGAGGTGTTTAGCACCCAGCAACATTTGTCCTGCGGATGCAATCCCGTATGCCAGAGTGCTTTAGCAGCAATCATTATCTAACAACGTCTTATAGCCTTCATGCACAAACCATTTCCCCATGGTATAATTATGAGAATCGATGGAAAGAAATGTTAATATGCATTGAACATTAACCTTCGAGACTAGTTAGCAACTCAACTAGGGGACTTATGTTGAAGCGAAAATACAAACTCGTCTTATATAGACTATCGGCAGAGATCCCCATGGTCAATGTTGGTGTAACTAAAATTTTTGCTGGGAAGATACATTTTGTATATGCTTATTTCAAATAGTTTAAACTCAATTTAACCAGACATTGTTTCCATAATAGTGGAGCTTCACATGGTCAGTAAACAATTCTAACGCAACTAGGCCGCACACCTTGCTGAGCACGTCAACATACACCGGAATGACATTAACAACGTAAACCAGCTGAAGCATAAATCAGGCTTAACAAACTCAATATTTAAGTGATAAAATAGTATTATATATTTTTCTAGAAGGCTGTAACTGGGTTGTGTCCTTCCCTCAAAGTGGGTTGCTTCATGGCAGTCCAGTATCTAATCCTGAAATATGAAAGCAACATGAGGCAGATCATATCCACTTCATGCCACATCTTCTTTTTACTTTTCTCTATCTTTCATCTATCATTTTCTTCCTGTCTCAAAATCTTTACACGTATCTGTATTTCAAAAAGATAATGCCCAGCCTATTCCTAAAGAGATATAGCTAATTCTTTATCACAATTCCAGGTGGCAGTAAGAGTTAGTGAATCACATGTACATGATATAGAACACTTTTACAACAACACAATTTGTGGGCAATACTTTTGTTTTATAACTCATCTGTGGAGAATATGGGAATAAGGCAATAAAATGCCTAAGAAAATATGGCAGACAAGTCGGGAGAAAGAGAGAATTAAATTCTCTACCTGGGGATAAAGAGATTGCTACCATCCATTTCTCAGTCCCTCCCCAATGAGCTGCTTACGAGTCAGTTCTGGTTAGAAGTGGAACAATTACTGGGAATCCACTTAGACCTGACAGCCTCCCTAAATGTGATAAATTACACTGGCAGGGCGAAAAAACAACACTCTAAACTTTAATTTCATGAAGGTGTTTCTAAGGCTCTTTAATCTATCTGTATATGAATGTATCCATCGGCTATGCATTCACGGTAACCTACACACATTTCAATTTGACAGCAATTCTGATTTTTAGGTGACAATTTGATTACATTTTCGATTTCTTGTGAACACACTTTATTGCTATAGCTATAGCTATAGCAGTACATCTCTGTTGTGTCAATTAGTTCTGGCACACGATTATGCTCATGCAATAGGAAGGACAGAATTGAGACTATCATCATGTGTTAGTATCTCTTGTCTACCAATTTATCTAGGTTATGTGTATATTCACAATACTATACTATATAGAGACAATTTCCTCTCTCTCTCTCTAACTATCTCTAACTCTCTCTAATTCTCTCCTCTGCTTGCTGTTTGCAGCTGACACAAAGTGTAGGCTATAATTGCTTCATTGGGCCTCATGTGCAGCCATCCCGCATATAGCACTAACCTGACATGCCAGAGGAATTGTTGTAACAAGTACATCTGAGTAGCCGTACATTAAAACTGTTTGTGAATGGCTGTACTTTCAAAACAATACTTGGCAGTTGATTGGATGAACCATCTGGTCATTTTCGCTGTTGGCGCCTGGTCGGCACACCTAAACCACGCCAGTATAGCTATAAACACAACGCTGATTGGAAAACCACACCCGCATAGCTATAAACCCGATGCTGATTAGAAAGTTCAGTTGCTACTCGGACACATAAAAAATTATTCCGAGGCTTTCCAGACTGTGGCTGTTTCTCAATATGCGTTCTTTTCTGTTCTTGCGTTCTTGTGAAACGTCATCATTCACAGCCAAGTACTCTTCCAATTCACAAGTTTGCATCTAACCAATAACGGATAAAATACCAGGAAGTGTTCTTGATTAACGGCTTTTACCAAGGATGCATCCAGTAATGACTTGTGTGTAAACTTGTCGGCGGAATATCCCAGAATGCATTTCGAATCAACAAGCGGCAATGGCAGTTGAGAAAACACACAACAATTGGCTATGCTTTTGGAAATACTACTGTTGTGTCACAAAATGCTGTTTTAAGAGTTTTTGAAGCGAGATGTTTTAACTTCAAATCTGTGGTTTATTTATCAAGATGGAGTCTAGTTTAAAATTTGCTACAACGATTTCGTAGCTGTGAGGTCCTGCTTACAGGCCGCCGGCTATCAAGCGTTCAGTGTTGTCATCCCTAGGTGTTGTGCAATAGCCTAGAACGATCTCAATCAAGATCTGTCCTTGCGTTCTTGCAAGACCATTCTCAGGACACTTGGCAAGAACGTACCTCCCAAGAACACAAATATGTACCTAGCGTTCTTGGAATTGAGAAATGAAACTGAAGCTCACAAGATCAGGATGGTCTCACGAGGTTACGATAGCACACGCTGTCATCGCATTATACGGTGGATATACCGTACTAAACTTGCGGCTGCTCAATCAATCAGCCCTCGGCCCTGCCATCGAGTAGACAGGGAGAGTAGGCTAGTCTATGTTGCAGCCATATCCGTAAATTGTGGCGCCCAAATGCAATGGAACAGCAGACTCAGAAAAAGTAAAAAAGTTTAACGATCATGAGGTAGACCTATTTATAAATAGCCTACTTGTCTATATGTATTGTTAAACCTAGAGATAACAAATCTCTCGGTTTGTGGAAAATTCTACCGTAAAATAATTGTTTGGGTGACTATACAATGTAAATGAAAGAAGTGTCTTAGCACCACACAAGCAATCAAATCCTTCAGCACGTCTCTCCATGGCGTGTGTCTTCGTCTTGCTCGGATGAATCTTTCCTTTGCATGCTTCCCCTGTTCAAAGAAACGCGCTAATTGGGATACATTCTCCGCCTCTGCTTTCAGAGGGGGAAAATGTTGACTTGCGCTTTACATACCAGTTTTCACACATTCAACAGAATAGTTAATCACATTCTCCTTGCGCGTCTCCTCATTTGTTTGCGCAACACTCCCAATCTTCCCTCGACACTCCCATGAATGCATATGCATGAATAGGAAGGCGATCCTGTGTTCCTTCAGGCAGAATTGCGTTTTAGCCATGTGTGTTCTGTGCGTACAGACATATTACATCTAAAACAGACCCTATCACGTTAGTACACGAGGCTCAAGTTATAAATACAATGAGCAGAGATGGCACGGTTTGCCAGTGGCGTGCCAGCTAAAGTGTGGTTGGCAGCAGGTGATGAGAGCGCAGGAACAATGACAGCCTTTTGCTAGCAGGCCCGGTAGAAAAGCCTCAATGTCTCATTGTTCATGCGACAGCAGCACGTTCTTCAGGCGTAACCCCCTCCCCACCCCCCACACTTTCTGTTTGCGTCTTTCTATTGCTCTTTTCCTTAGATGCGCGCACACGCACGCACACGCACGCACATGCACGCACACACACACACAAATTGTTCATTGACATTCTTTGGCAACTCTCTCTCTCAGGCTCTCATTTTCTCGTTCCACACATCTCATTCTTATGCACGGGAGTATGTGTGGCCTTTGTGGAGCGTGCTGCAGGCCCCATAGGATTCTGATGGAATCAATTTACCCAGCTTTGGCCAAGCTACTGATCAACAATTTAGAGGCCTTCAACTGCTGGGCTGCTTAACCGGCATGTTAGCAGTCCTGTGTAAAATGACAGCACATTTACAGTGACACTCTACATTGTACATTATTTTAAACACTTTCCAGTCTCCAAATTCAAAGCTGTATGGCATTTTGCACAAGTACAACACTTGATAATTCAAAGATAATTAGACATACTGTATTTTTTTGAATGGATACATGATAATATTGTCCATAGCCAGGATTGGTTAGGGTTAGTGTACAATCTGTGACCAGAGGCATACATGGGGATGTATGCTTTGTCCAGTAACGTGCTTATAACTTCTGTTCAGGTATATTGTTTACACTAAATGTGAAAATACTGTCCGAAAGGTTTTTAAATTCTGCATGAAACAAGTCGATCTTTCCATCTTGCCTTGTTGTGTTTGTCACATCTGTTTCTGAGAAACACTGTTATATACTGTATGTATTTAAAGCATTAAATGGTTCAGTGTGCTAAAACTCTTGCTGTGCTACAACAGATGTATTTGAGAGTAATGCTGTTGTTCAACTAATTTAATACCTACATAAAGCTACAGCAATGTGATTGGTTAGGGCTGACTTTATTCTCCTTTGAGCAGCATTACAACATTTGTGAATGACTAACTTCACTGATTCATAAATGTTTCATGACCCATTATTGGTAGGGGTCCCACAAGGACCTCTGTTAGGGGTCCCACAAGGATATGTGTTGGGACCCCTACTCTTCTCATTGTATTCTAGAGCTATCAGCCCTGTAATTTCTTCTCATGGATTCTCCTAGCACTGCTATGCTGGTGACACCCAAGTCTACCTCTCCTATCCTCCATCTGACACACATATTTTGACTCGGATCTCTGAATGTCTCGCTGACATAAGTGCCTGGATGTCTACACATCACCTCAAACTCAACCGACTAAACAGAGCTACTCCACCTCCCGGGCGAAAGTGGACCTGTCTCAAGTGGACCTGTATATCACCCTTGAGAACACCAAAGTGTCCTCCTTTCCTTCTGTAAAGAGTCTTGAGAGTCATCCTGGACAACCTGGACAATCGCTCGTGCCTGCAGAGTCTCACTCTACAATATCAGGAGAATAAGGCTGTTCCTCACAAGGGAAGGGACACAACTCCTGGTCCGCAACCCGCCTGGTATTCAACTAACCCATGTTCACGTATGTAACCTGCATGTAACCCGTCCCTTCCGAGATCTTCACTGGCTCCCCATTGCAGCCCGCATACAATTCAAGTCACTGGTGCTGGCCTACAAGGCAGTAAAGAAAAATTCCCTGAGCTACCTCGAAGCAATGATCCGGTTTCAGGGCCCGACCAAAGCACTTTGTTCTACCACCTCGGCTGGCCGGCTGGGACTTCCCATCGATATGAGGTCTCAAGACTCGCTCATCAAAGTCTCAAATGTTTTCTGTCATGGCATCACAATGGTGGAACAAGCTTCCAGCAACAGTCAGAACTGCTAAAACATTACACATCTTCCACAAGAGACTCAAGACACACCTCTTCACAATCCACCTCGATACCTCGAATAGCAACCTTTCCACCTCCTAGAACTCAATCCTAACGTGCCTGGAACACCTCCCAAGGGAGGCACCCAGGGGGCATCCTTACCAGATGCCTGTACCACCTCAACTGGCGCAACTTTTGACGCAAAGGAGCAGCGGCTCTCCTCCGAGTTCCTCATGGATAGCCGAGCTTTTCACCATACTGTATATAAGGGAGACGCCGGCCACCCTCCTGAGAAAACCCATTTCAGACACGACTGGCAGAAGAGATTTCATTTAGCCTAGTTTTCAATGTCCATTGCTTACTGGAATGCCTTTGCAAGCAATAAAGTTACAGATCAAAATGATTAAACATGAGACAAGTTTGCAGTCAGATACTGTAGGCTCCCACGAACTACTGTACCGGTACATTTGTAACTGCAGCCTACTGTTCAAATGACTTATGTCCAGTTGAGTATGCCTACTGTAGCTGTAGCATCTTTGTAAAATATCTCTCTTCCTGCATTAACAACTGTAATTATTTCTTTATGTGATGACGACCAGACACAGTACCTTTTTTGTTAATACATCTCATGCGAGGTCTAATGACGTGTGGTAGTACATCTTGGCACTATCGCGACCTCTGTTGGAGCTTCAGTATGAGTTTTCTGATATTTTAGATAAGGCCATACAGGGATACATTTATTTCATTTATAAAACCACAATCTTTTTTTTTTTTGTTTACTTTATGCTATCTTAACACTCTAACCTAATTTGACAACTGTATACCCAACTAAAACACACTTGAATAGCCTGTATACAGTAGTGTGTAGTTAATTCCAATATAAAGTGATTAGGCTATCTTTAGGCTACTGGCTCTCTAGCGAGCCTTAAGCCAGATGTTGCAATGAGACAATTGGTTATCCTTGACTGTGTCAACACAGCAAGGAGCTGAGTGCATTGCTGAAATTACTGGGTATATGTATCATGTGACAAGCACATAAATTTACTGTTTCCATTTCCACACTTGTGAGACTGCCAAAGCCTACAACATTAAAGCTGTTTCCTTGAGGAAAATGATAGGCTACAATAGCAGCACAAGGGTTCTATTGAATAGCATAATACATTCTGTAATGCAAAATGTAAAGGTATAGTAAGATATTGCAAGCTAATTTGTAAGATAATACACGTTGTCAAATACATCAAATATATCCTTCACATTTCGTTATTTTACAGTTCTGTGTGTGTTGAAAAAATAATCTGATATCTACGCTACTTCTACACAGCCCTGACGCTGTAATAATATAAACAAAGTGGCTATATCTGCTGATCAACAAAGTACTACGCTTTGCTTCAGAATGTGTTTAAATGTGTGGTGTGACACTGCGGGGGTTAAATTAGCAGGCGTTTTCAAAAATTACTAACCCTGCCTTTAACTGAGGCTTTAGAATACACAAACTGTTGTTAACGTGTAAATGTATGCTTCTTGAAGTTGAAGTGAGCGATTTTTGCCTCCAATAGCCTATATGAGTTCCTTATATGTGAAGTCATGGTTTCTGGAGAACGATTGCTATTTGAACACCACTCTCCTAGGCTTGGCAATGCTTGTCCAATGTGGGGAGGGGACGGGGTAGCTTCTGAGGGAGCATCCTATTGATGGGAGGTGTGTGGTGTGGTCTGCACCACTGTTTGTGTTCCCATTTACAGAGCAAGGGATGTGTAGAAACACATTTGCTGCATGAAGATGAAGGGTGGCCATTAGTGGGTCGTGAGAAGAGATTAGCTGAATTTGACAAAAAGTGTAATCTTAAAATCAAATTTTTAAGTTTAAACGTGGCTCACACACAATTTATATAAAGCTATCATATCATCGATGATAATGCTATATCAATGAGGACTTTACAACAATTTGTTCATTTAATACATAACATACACCGCATCAAGACTAATGCTTCCAACTTCTACCTATATACAGTCAGCATTTATAAAATTGCATGTTTATACATTGTTTTCCCCACTGCAAATATGTCAGACTTTATTGGCCTGCTATTGTAGGCTATAGGCCTACTCAGTTTATATAATGGCCAGCTATAGCACTTTGTTTATATTACTGTAGTTTAAGTGCTACAGTTGAAACAAGATGATTACGTCAGTTACATTGCAGAGATAACGTTCACATTTTAATGCCATTCAGAGATAAAATCATAGAATACCACACCGTAGCCATAGGCTAAGCATATGTAGCATGTGATATGCAATACAGAATAACTTTATTCACTTCCATTGCAAACATGACTTTTGCAGCCTTATAAATTTAAATTGTGTACTCGCCTGCTCACTAACCTGGCACGGTGTTTGCATCTGCCATCTGCAAAAAAGTCTGAGACACTATCCAAACATGTGGCCCCTTCTGGCACGCACAAATAACACTTTTTTATGATCATGGTCACATTACCCATTTGGGATGGGTAAAATCTAATCAAATCTAATGGTTGGGGTCACAACTTCCTAGTCAGCACCCAAAAAGTAAACTCATACCAAATCAATCTCTTCACACATGTTTGAATGCTGGCTGATCCCACACTGTTTTGCAGGTACCACAGAGTTGCCAAAGTCGTACCCAGGCTAACTTCCACATACTGGGCTTAGGACCTGCTAGACATCGTCGTCGGCGTCGGCCAGGCCACAAATGAAGTAGCAGACGAGACCACAGCAGCCCACAAACAGAAACAGACACAGCAAAATGTAAACTAGGGTGGTGGTCCAAAACGCAAACAAATAGAGCGTCTTGTTGCAATAGGAGTCGTACTCTGTCGTAGTCTGATTGTAGTTGGGCTGGTAGATGGAGTAGATCCACACGTTACCTAGTGGCAACGAATGCAAAAAGCAAGAGTATACTGGTGATACACTTTGCAAAATGTATGGGTTTGTATTTTACTTTCACATTTTTATAATATACTTTTGTATATTTTATTTAATAATGTGAGCCAAATGTTTGAAACAATAAATAAAATCCTCCTAATTAAAATCTGTCTTAAGGACATATTGTAAAGCTGCAATGGAAAACTTAGCATAATGGCACCTATGTCTGGACACAAGACACAACTGCACTCTGTCAGACTGCCACTGTACTGAAACCCTTAAAGGTACAGCTTTGCCAAAGCAAATCACTGGGCTATCAAGTAATTATTTATAACCTTGTCCTACGCAGCACCGTATATTGTCCTGCAATATTTGATGTACTATAATGTTATAGAATGGCATCCAATATCATGTGCAACATATAAACAAAGACTAACATCAGTAGAACAATGTCATGTGCAACATATGAACAAAGGCTAACAAGTAAAACAATCATGTGCAACATATAAACAAAGGTTCATGAAACAATGTCATGTGCAACATATAAACAAAGGCTCACGCGTAAAACAATGTCATGTGCAAGTGCAACATATGAACAAAGGCTAACGAGTAAAACAAATGCCTAAACTCACCCGTAATAAACCAACAGAAGAGAAATAGTGAAGCAATATAGTTCCATGTAGTGCAAATAACACTTAGAGGATTGGAGCTGCCATCTTTTGGCTCTTGGGCACAAGGCAGGCAGGTGAGCAATGCCATCATCAAGCCAAAGACTCCCACCACAATCAAATAGATAGGAATATAGCGCTGTATAGGGCAGTCATGAAGATACACTGCACCTGGAATGAAAAAGCCACAAAGAAAATTATATAAAATTGTACACAGCAAGTTGTATCATATTTAACAAAATGTGGAGATTTCTATTGTAAGTGTTAATTAAACTAATATTTTAACTTTCAGGAGCAATGAACAACTTCTTGTTGTAACTTGTGTTAAAGAGGGAGTATCTACAAAATATATTTGGAAAGCAGAACTGTTGTGCTACCATTCCAAGTCTTTGGAATAAAATAAATAAACAAATGAAAAATATCCCCCTGAACATACAGAATATTAAATGACAGACTCACCGATAGCAATCTGGGCAATTGAGATGACCGGACCTATCACCTTGGAAAGTGCTATGAAAAATATGTGAGTTAGTTGCCAACAGATTTAAAATGAGATCCAAAAAGTATTTATAGTTAAAATTCTCTCACTTGTCACATATGTTGGCAGTTTAGGAGGGGTCCGAATGTGTCTCAGCAGCGTACTGTCAGTCATTGTCGACTAGTATAACCAACTCTACACAGCAAAAAGGAAGATAGTGACACACTAGCCCAATACTAGCATTCTTTGCATTTCAGGGCACTTTACTCACACAAACAAATCCCTTTGTAAACACAGTAAATATCAAGTGAAACTAGACATATGACATAGTTTGTGTGGTTTCAACAAGCACAGGATAGATAGGAGGCTTTGTAGAGGACAGTGGATCTGCTGGAAAACCTACAGACATACCACAGACAAACTAACTATTGTGACGTAACAACATGGCTGATACCCTCCCTGGTTTTTGTTATGAATGTTTCTTATGGCATTGGATAGCACTGTCTAATCGTCAACTCCTCCCCCTAGGCTCGTTCTGTACGCGCTTACAAGATGGATTTCAAACATTTAGAGTGAGAGATTACATTTTTGGTTCTCTGGGCACCATAATGCAATGAGTGCTTCTGTAAGTACACTGTAACATTTGAAAGTCTATGTATGAAACAACAAGTTTCAATGCCATCAATCTCAAGCACAATATCTATATTTAGGACCTACGGATCTTGAACTGGTTCAAACTACCTTATGATATTCACTTACAATTAATCTCAGACAGTACAGTAGACAGACTGTCTGCATTCCTTGTAAAGCCAGTTTGACCAAATGCAATAGGCCTACAAAACAAATGCCTACCGTAAAATATTCGTTACTTTGTCAATTTAAAGTTGACCTACGCAGACTTTTCATGCATTCTGTGTACCTATAGCTCTAAATCGACAGAATGGACATTTTATTTAAAACGTCGTTAAAAACGTTAAAAAAGTAGGCTAGAATATCGATATGCTACCCTACTCAACGTTATTTTTTCTTTTTTTTCCCCTCAAAATATGGAGAATGGACTACTGTTTTAAAACAGAGTAGGATGTAATGTTTTATCATGGGCAGGCTACATTCAAAGTGAGCTATTACGCCCTACTGATAAGCCTCCACGAATAAACGTCTGCTGGATGCCACTTCTGTCAAGCTAAATCAACATCATTGAGTTGTAGCACTTGCGCGTAACCTACAGAAAACAGACAATAATTTGTGAAAACGTATCGTGCGTTATTTATTTTGACGAGCCTAGTAGGCTACTTCGCCCTTACCTTTCTGTTTCAGCCGAGGTTGTTGTGGTACACACCCGTCTGGCTCGTTCACTCAAGGCTGATCCTACCCCGCCTGCCAGGACCACACCTCACCACACCTGGCGTGCACGAAAAGGGAAGCATGGGACTGACCGTACAGGTGTTTTGTCGCGCTGTGGCGCCAACTGGTGACGAGTCCATTTTACTGTGTCGAGTTATGGTTGTTGTGATTTTACAGTAATACTGCTATTTTGACGTTTTAAAAGCCACCCTTGTTAATAAAATCAAACAAAAGAAAACTCTATAAGTGTGTGTACTTATCTGTCATCCACCCAATTAGACAACAGGCAATTGCCACCATGCAGATCAGATCAATCACCTTCCACCCACTCATGTCCCCATTGTGGAGGTGACTGCCTAGGAAGCCTATCCATCTGTGTTTAGTTATGAAGAAGGCCTCTGCTCCATAGCACACACTAGTCCATTCTTCCTCATCATGCTGCTGCATTACAGCTGTAATGAAGCCCACTTGTTATGGTGACAGACAGCACAGCAGGCCACACAAGGTTGGCTGACACTGACCAATGGTCTTCGACAATGGTGTTAATATTGGATGACATGCTGTTGTAGCTAACAAGCTTGCTGTGACTTGCAGGGAAAGCCTATTACCAGGTGACAGCATATATACTGCTATAGCTGTACAACGTTGTATTTCAGTAATCAAAATAGCCTTATTGTAGAAGGTCTATGTGTGTGTCTTTGAGCAAAAGCAATGGAAATTCATATTATTAAAATGCCCAACAGCAGAATTGACAGAATACATTTTAACATATTTTTAACATACTCTGTTACACACTGTAGGCTATGCATAATCTTTTCAGAGGTTTCAATTGGAATGTTGGAACGTGGAAACCAGAACTACCTATTTTATAAAAATTTGTGAGACTACTCAGTTGGTGGATATTTGTTGCATCGAAACACACGCACACGCACACACACACACGCTCTAAACATTGTAACATCTAAAAGTTATTTATCGCCAAGGGGTTTCATGTGGACACATACTCACTTAACTCAATTGACTCACTCAACACTGACGGACTACTCAACACCTTAGAAATAGGCATATAAAACTGATTTTTATTATTACATCAGAATCATCATTTTATAGGTGACACATGTGGGTTTGGCTATGCAAGGAAAGAATGGGGAAACATGGAAGGAAGAAAAACATTTGTGGGTTGAGGGGAAGACATAAACGAGAGAACAGGACATACGTGCTTGAAGAGAGAAGAGTAGAGAAGAGAAGAGACAGTACAAGGAAAGGGGGAGGAAGCGGTGAGTAACGGAGGGAAAGTGGAGGATCTATTAATAATTTATGATAGCCTTAGCCTTTCAAAGCAACGGTGCGGTCCCGCTCCCTGGCTTCCCCTGACGTTTAATTTGTCTAAAAATCAGTGAGCGTGCAGTCTGATTATCATCTCTGTCGGCAAACGCCTGTGCCTCCATCTACTTGGCACAGAGGTTAGATCTCAAGCTGTTTGGTATACCTCCCTGTGTGTCGGATATTTGCTTAGATTACACACTTCTGATTAACAAACTGCACTCACGTCACACATAAATAATTATATATAGCCTGATGCCACACAAAGCTGAGGTTAGAATGTTGATGTGAAAAGATATAAAGTGCACAGAAAAATTGCTTTCTTGTGGCTTCTTCTGCCAAAGTTTTTATCTTGTTTTTTATTTTAGTTGAATTTGTTGGATGATGTGCTCTCTGAAGCCAATGTTTTGATAGGCCTAATCTCTGGAAAATTGTAATTACAAGCACATACGTTTTTAAACATGGTCAAAGGTGTTAACACATTTGGGATAAGGTTGGGCAGTCAGTTAATTAGCCACAGCTCTTCTATCAGAAACAATCCCATCCTACAATATTAATTAAGCCTACATGGAGGTTGGCCTATGAATAAGCCTTTATGAATATCCACTAGATGAAAATGTGTCAGGAACATGAGTCCACAAAGAATAAAACAATATAATTATCAAATGCTTGGCAGAGCACATTTATACACATTTATATTAATTGCCACAGATACATATGTATAGCATTTTTTTATTAATGAAACTACTATAACATAAAATGTGTATTCCTCCAGTTGGGTATTCATTCTAATCTAAATCAGAGAAGCCTCTAGTAAAATGAGAGCAACATTAAGTGTAATTAAATGCTGCCACCTAGTGGTTATGATCATATCTACAGCCTCAAACCGTGGGTAATAAATTACACACAAAACCTTAATAGGGTGGAGAAATATTATGTTGCTGGATGGATGGCTAGCTTTACGACACTGGACGGCCTTTGGAGTCACATGATACTTCACATTGAGAGGAGGCCATAGGCATCTGTAATGATTAACTCAGGGTGCATCACTGCATCCCTTCAGAGCTATATATGAATGGATGAAATATTTTTCTTATAACAACATTTTTGTTTTGTTTTTGTATAGTATACTGTAGGCTGTGTGTGTGTGTGTGTGGTAGCATATACAAGAACAGTAACTATCATAATAGTTTGTGAATATACTGTAGACTGACTATCTGCCAAAAATGCCAGTCTCCATTTACTTGAAAAGCGCTGTTGTCTTACACAACACATGCACACATCTTCACTACAGCATAGGGGTAATAATGGCCCATTATTTAGAAATCAGCAGGGCTTTTGAAAAGGCTACAATTGTGTGGTGACAAGCTGCAAAATAAAAGTCACCGTCTTCATTGATTCTCTTGAATGAAAACCACTATTGCTTACTCAGGATATACAGTATGTATACGTACGTATACTGTATACGTGTACATATAGGCTACACCCCTCTACCTCAGACGTCAGATGTGACACGCATACTGAAGTTTTCAGGCAACGTTTTTGGGATGTATCAGGAAAGATCAGGAGTATAGAGGAGCAGCTTTATTGATTGGTGCAAACAGAACCACTTGTTGCTCAACACATGGGCGTAGATTGAATTTGAATTTTGGGGGGAGAACATATAAAGCAGGGGATCTGGGTGTCCTCTCCAAGACATTTGTGAGAATAAAACACTTCTTTTGACAAGTTGTGCCTTTTCTGCATGGTGGAAATGTCTATTTATATAAAGGAAAACTTTAAATAAAACTAAATATTATCCCCTGAATCCCCCCATTCTACGCCATATCGCTCAACATCAGCAAAACAAGACAAGATGGTGGTGGACTTCAGGAGTCTAATTTTTCTCCATTCTCCATACAAAGAGAGTGGAACGTTGAGGTGGTCCAGGTCTACATATACCTGAGAAGTATCTTGACACTCGGGGTTAGACATCTCATAACTCTAGATTGGCTCCTCTGACTATTAATTGTAGGAGCTCATTATGGATCAGTGAATGGTGATCGGGACAGTTTTTGACTTAAGCAAAATGAACTGCAACACTTAATGTTTTGTTAAACAGAATTATAACTAATATAATAATTATATTGGCATATAATATATAGTTAGAATTTGTATTAATTATTGTCTTTAATATACCTTCTATGTTGTTGATTTTAAAATGTAATACAGGCAAACAAAACAGACTATATTCTGTTCTTTAACCGTCCTACCCTTCAGGCAAATAAATGACAATGTTTTAAATTCTTTAAACAAATGTTTTAACCCTTTTAAGCTAAAACTTCATTAAATTAGTTAAATGAGTCTGAGTCTTGAGTCTTTATTTATGTTTAACAGAAAATATGTGCATTATATGAAAATATTACCTAAAAACTAATAAAACATGCTGTCTGTATCAACCAAATGTAACTTTAATCCAAATCTTAAAAACAACGTTGAGGTTTTGGATCAATTTACGAAAAAGTGTAAGCTAATATGAATAAGACAGCACCTTCCTATATGTTTAGGCTACAATATATATTATATATATATATAATATATATATATATATATTATATATATTATATATATCACCATAACCAAAATGTCTAATTCTCACACCCATTCTCAGTAAGGCACCAAGTTTGTTTTTGCAGCAAAAAATGATACAGAATCTTAAATGATTTAAAAAATATGAAA
>JAODUE010070412.1:0-15714 GCA_027564755.1 Amblyopsis hoosieri | reverse complement strand
TATATATATATATATATATAACTATAGATGTCTTCAAGTGATGTTCTTCATAGGGTTACCGTTAACACACACACTAGTTACATATTTTCTGTACTGTATGTATTGTACGGATTTATCCAACTATGTGGCCTCAGATAGGCTAAACTCTAACTTTGTAGTAGCCATAATGTGCTTCCTCTTAAATTTAGTTCAACTTATTTAAACAAAGTTCATGTTTTAATTCTAAGAGCCTTTGTTCTCCAAATAGATTTGAGTTTCTTCCACGTTTACTGTAGCCCCAAAAACAAAACAAAAATAAATAAATTAAACTCTGAATGGCGAGTATGTCTGTTGAGAATCATTGAATGCATTTCTTTTCATCTGTAACGTGCCGTAGCAGCCTGCGCTTATGAGAATCAACCACATCCCCCCAAATATGCTGGTGATATGAACGTGCGGTCTCTCACTGCTTTGGGTGTCTCACCCGTGGAGGCCGTAGGAGTAGACTCAGGGTCACTGGAGCTGTGAAAAGGGTGTCATTCCGTTCCAAATTATGGGTGAACATGACGGGTGAAGTGAGGCCTGTTTGCAGGCAAGCATTCATTGTGTAAGAAGGTGACTCATTCTTGGCTGCTTGACTGATAACCCCCCCCACACACACACACACATACACACACATCAAACCCACAAACATACACAAACAGACCCCCCGACACAGTTATTGTATCCACCCCAACGCTCTCTAACAACTAAGGCAAAAACTGACTGAAACTTTAATTTTACTCCTCCTGCATTAAAAAAGTAACCAAACATTGGTACCCGTTAAAAATAATGTTATCCTTCATTTCGATAAAAAGGCATGATTCTAATCTTTCACCTGTCATGATTTCATGGCACGGCCTGAATATATCAAACCCCAGTAACCAAAAGGAAAGGGAAATCAAGATAACAAGCATCACAGAGAGACAGCGAGAGAGAATACTCCGGTAGGCCTACTGATAGGCGAGCTTGAGGTTAACAGGTTCACCCCAGTGTCAGACGGTGTGAAAAAAAATATATAAGATAAAAGGGTTGTCACCGTACCATGTTTCGGTCAGTCACAAATCTTCCTTGTCCAGTATCCTGAGAGTGTACAGGTGTGTGCGTGCGGCGTTAATCCCATTGACTGAAACCCCTCAGAATAGCGGAGCCATCACTGAGGAAGTCTGTAGACACGCACAGCTACGCTGCTGAACGGACGCACAGTCAAACCGGCAGCCTCCGCTGACAGTCACTGCAACATTTAAACCTGCTTCCTCTTACTAGTGTGGACTTGTCAGTCACACTAAAAACAAGAACTGTCTCTAGTGCGTGCACACACACACACACACACACACACACACATGCACGCGCCCACACAGCTGAGTACACCCACCCACAAAAATTTGTTTTAAAGTCTTACCTCTGGATTTTTGCCATATTTAGACATCAGTTTATTTTGTAATATTTAGACATACAGTAAGTCTAAATAGTTAACACACTGCACTGAAATACCTTATTTTTGAATTTCAGGCATTCAAGTTGTTATGTTTTTGTTTGTGCTACTGTAGCAATACAGAATTACCTAACCAAATTATTACCATCAGCAAATACAAGGTTACCTTGTGTAACAGTAAATCAGAGTAAGGTTGAAGTGAGAGAGAGAGAGAGAGAGAGAGAGAGAGAGAGAGAGAGAGAGGGGGCCAACAACTGCTAATTATCTCAAATCTGTTTTCAAACATGGTGCTGTCAGTTACACTCTGCTTAGCACCACCCAGGCTGTGGTTAGCTTGCGTCCGTGTCATCACAGGGGCGTTGGATTTCAAAGTTCTCTGTGCTCCCAAGCTGCTGTGACATGAACAAATAAATGCCAAGAAGGCCTACTGTAGCCTACATGAGAAACAGCTGCATAAATGATATGGTGCACTGGCACAATAGCCTATCTGTGGTGGAAAGCTTTTAAGTGGATCTCCTCTGCATATATAGTGTATATAAAGGTTGCTATCATCAATATATTAGGCATATATTAACGAAGGAGCTACAATCTGTGGTGTGGTAGTATTTTGAGAGGCATAATGGAGAACTGTTATTAGAACTGGGGAGAAAAAGGCTATGCTATGCTATAATAATACATTATATTCAAGGACGCTTTTCAAGATACTCAAGGACATCTTACATTACAAATGCAAAGACACATCATATAAAACATTGACTTATTATTGTGCGTATGCACCACTTTGCGTTTCCATTACAGAGCTTTGTAGAAACACCTGATTATTCTTTCTGAGTGCACACAGAACGACCAGATATTTGCTGAATTTGACAAAAAGTGTAGGCCTATCATCATACAATCGCTGACTCTACCTTTAAACACCTATTTGGTCTAGATATGTTCATTAAATTACCATTAGTGCCGTTTTACCATAGTTTTTCAAGTACAGCCATGGTTGTGGTAACCTGACATGCCAGAGAAATTGTTGTCACAAGTCCATCTGTGAAGCCGTACATTGAAACTGTTTGTGAATGGCTGTACTTTCCAAAAAATACTTGGCAGTTGATTGAATGAACCATCTGGTCGTTTTTGCTGTCGGCACCATGGTCGGCACACCTAAACCACGCCCGTATAGCTATAAACACGACGCTGATTGGAAAACCACGCCCGTATAGCTATAAACACAACGCTGATTGGAAAGTTCAGTTGCTACTCGGACACATTCAAAATGATTCCTAGGCTTTTCAGATTGATTTCCATGGCAACATTAAACAGAAGCTGATCTTGCGAGGCTATGGTTGTGGTGATATTACACTGGAACAGACGTCAGTCAGTCAGAGTAGGTTCCTGGTAGCAGCTCACATGACACCCTAGTGTAGCCTAGAGATCACAGACACTTTTAAGGCAATGCTCACTCAACTATTAGACATATGTCAGATGTATAAATAGAAGGCCATCGGTGATGATTTCACTTCCTGACGCTGACAAATGCAATGACACATTCATCTTTCCTTAAAATGCAATATTGTACAGTGAAATTGTACCACACAAAAATACCAAACTCTGTGCCATATTTATTCAGTTTAATATATTCATTTAAAAGGTTAATACATAGGAGGAACAATGGATTTATCTCCTATAATATTGAGCATACAGTACATGTCTGATATAACCAGCTTGTGAAAACAACAAACAAGTGTCCTTCTTGTTCTCTCCAAAAAAAACAAACAAACATAAAAACAAACGGGTTCATCTGTGTGAAGATTTACTGTAGGTCCAGCTAGATACAGATACTTCAACTTATGTGCTAAGACAATAAAATTGATTATCTAAGTCAAATTAACATAAACTTTATTTTGAATAGTTACAGTTAAGTTCACATGAATTACTTTTTTAGTACCATAATTATTTCATTGCAAAAAAGATTGACATTAGACTGACGTCTAATGACGACGATTAGATGTCCGACTTCCTCTTACACATTAAGCCACACACGTTAAAATAATAACCACAAAACAAAACAAATGAATCCATAGCACCATTCAAATCAGAATACCACAAAACAGAGTTATGCTTTACATTCCCATGTAGGCAGGCATATATTTCATCTCTTCATAATGATATCACGTAATTTAACTTTACATAGAGCTGCATCCCCACTGTGGGGAATTAAACCACATCATACTACAGAACATTGTATTCTTTTTTTTTATCTTGTATGTATAAACTTTGTTTTCACCCCTTTTCTTTGACTAATTTCATGGCAGCCGAAGTCATGATTTAATTCCCTATTGCTGCATGGAGGTTTTGTTCTATAATACCCATAATGACCAGGTATGCTAAAAGCGCTGGTAACCTCCTCATGTTTACTTAATTTTTTGAGGTTGGACAGAGTGGAGTCACTTTGTAATACTTGTGTTTTTAAGCTTCCACTTACATAGAAGTACTAGCAATACGTAGTACTAAAACTATAGATAGTAACTTAAGGGACTTTCCTCAATTTGAGTCAAGAACTGCCCTTGTAGAGATAGTCAGGATAGTGTAGGTGAAACGAGCGGGGCTTAGGATCAGTCAATTGTACTAATTGTAGGTCACTTTGGATAAAAGCGTCCATTGAAAGACCCAATAAAAATAGATACAGATGTTTTTGTCTTAGACAGCCCCTCGTACTACCCCTCCGTCTAATGCTGTCAGTCTCACACCGATCTCTACCTCTCCTCTGATAATTGATCCCACCTTTGTGGCAGCCGGTTGTGTTTTAAACATAGCCTGGCTCGTGGTAGATAGATAGCAACACCGATTGGTTAAACGCTGTCCAATAGTTTCCAGAACCAGACGTCTACGCCCTGTAGAAAGCAACGACTATGAACACTTCCCAATGTAGGGTGTCCAGACCTTATTCACCAAGTGAATTTTGGGTCTGGTTACACCAGGCTAGTTTATACAGTGAGCTGAGTGTGAAAATTGGGTTACAGGGGTTGTTGTAACTCAAACAAGAAGTGTATCTACTCTAACAGTGAATATGTGTTTGAGTTTGAACTGCCTTTGCTCACATCAACAAGGCAGAATCTGTGAGTTGCATTACTGTAAAGTGTAACTGCACCCTAAATTGTGGTTTTTTGAGCTGTAAACTACATAATAAGATTTAGACACAAGTATTGAGACACATACATGCTGGTGTTAATATTGACAAAGTTCCGTTATTACAAAAGAAAAAATAAAGCCATACCATATTTTATGGTATGAAAATGTCTACACGTCATATCCGTAAAAAATCGCCCTGAACTTGGCTGGTTTCCAACAGTACCCCTCATCTGCACGTGCATCATCCAATTAAAATGTTAACTTTAATGTTAATGAGGTCCTCCTTTAAGTCCCTCCCCTCACTCAGCTCATTTACAAAATTGTGCAATTGGCGGAGTCAGGCTCAGATCTGGGGCGCAGTTACACTTTAAAGTGCCGGTCCACGTACTGTAGAGGTGATCAGGTTTTAGTGGACTTAACAGTGACCAGACATCAACATGGCAAGTCTATTCATCTGGTCGGCGTGACGTCATATCGGGCAGTGGCTTGAGAAATCGGTAACAACTCCGTGACAACAAACCGCTGTGGCCTAGCAACCAAATGGTAAACAGTGGTGAAACTGTTTCACATGTAGGCTATTCACATGTCTGTTTATTTATTATGCTGAATTAGGCTATTTGGTGTATATTCATATTCGTATTATGATGCCAAGAAGATTTAATTGACACTGATTTGGACAACAAATCACTGAGTTGTCTTGCTAAGCAATTGCGATACGTCACTTCCGGGCGTTCGCCGACCACACGAATGGCAACTTCGCTGCATAGTGTACGAAGACAAGATGCTCGAAGCAAACTAGCGACTACTGTAGCTACATCACGTCACATCACATCACACAAGGGAAAGATGGCGGCTGTCTTTCACCTGCTCAGCCTCCTGCCCTGCTAAAAACTCCAGCATTGCTGGTCACCAGCATAAGGTGTGTTTTGCATGCTGGAACCAGCATGGAATGCTGGTTTTCTGGTACACCGGCATCCCATGCTGTTTGCTGGTGTGCTGGTATACCAGCAAGACCAGCACTAGCCCAGCACTAACCAGTATGAACCAGCATGGAATTCGTGCTGGTTTATGCTGGATTTGTTTTAGCAAGGTGTGCAAATGACGCTGTGCTGCTTGTTTATATGAATGACAGTGTGGTCTGTTGACGACAACGCGGTTTCGGAACAAAGCATAAAAATACAAGTAACAAGTACTGCATAAGGTGGTCAAGTAACAACTATAAGGCAACATACAAAAACGTCATGATATAGGATATTTCCTTTTCATGGGCAGAAGTATCTTGTAAAACACATTTTGTACAAAGTTTAATTTCATATGCATAAACATAACGTACATAATTGCCCGTTTACAGGCAGGATTGGTTATTCAGGCCACTCAAGCAAAGAGCATCGAAGACGATGTAAACAGGGTAGAGCACTGTCTGTGACCTGTCCTGTGGCTGTGAGAAAAAATGAAATAGCACCATTTACAAGTATTTCGGCCTATATCATAGATTTGGGGGTGGGGGGTGGAGGGGTAGAAGGAGATGAGCAGAAAAAGGTACGAGAAGGAAATGGCTGGCTGACTAATAACCAGGGAACACGTTAGTTATGCACTATCTAGCTATAACGATTAGCTAGCTAACAAGCTAGCTATCTACTTAGCTATAGATAGGTCTAACGAGCTAGCTATCTTTAGAGGTAGATAGCTAGCTCGTTAACTAGCTTGTTAGCTAGCTAACGAGCTAGCTATCTTTTTATCTTAAAAAGATAACCAGCTTGTCGGCAGCCTTCCCTCCCTCTTGCGTGGAACATCCAGCACGACTCCGGCCAGACTCTGAAGCCCAGCGAGCGTGTGTGTGTCATAACCCTGCATGTCCTCTGGGTGGCAGCATTCTCAGTGCCGTAGGGTCCAACCAGTGTGTGGGAAGGGGAGGGGGGGGGGGCTACAGGGTGAGAATACAGTTCACCAGGTCAGTGGCCCTGGCAGGTCTTGCAACACATTTGTCTGAAGTAAGGCCGGCTGCAGAACTTAAACCTGAGCACCAGGGGGCAGTAGGCCACAGTGTTCACATCTTTACACTCTGGATGGGACAAACACAATGACACAAGAACATAAAAACAGATTAATGGTTTGAGTCCTTTTAGGAAATGTGTAATATCTGGTTAAGCGCTCTTTAGCTTCACTCTGAGATTAATAATTCAGCATTACTTCAGTGCTGTATTTACAGTTACCAGTTAATTTTATGTAGTGATTTATTGTCTTACCATGGAAGCACTTACAGTACAGTAAATAAAAGTGCTTCACAGCTATATGACAGGAAATTAGTACTTTTAATGGTTTAGTCCACAGAGAATAAAGTATCTCCTGGCATAAGGTTTCATTCGAAACCTGGCCAAGCAAAAATAAATGCTTTGTTTATCCTCCTTTGAGTAAGGAGGCACCGTTGGTGGCAGCCCCACAGCTCACTACGGTATCTTAAGAAGGAAGCCTTTGTTCCAGATGTGTATATCAGGTACACGGAAACGCTGCCTTCATCAAATGCGTCCAATGCTTTGCGTTGCGCCGGAAGTCATTCATTGTCAATAGGGCAGTCCGAATCTATGCGTTGGGAATGTCGCACTGGTCTGCGTTGCGTTTCGAATGTCGCATGAGTTCAATATTTTCAACCCTGTTTTTTGCAGTACGGCAATGTACAAGACTCAACCGGAAGTTTGAAAGGTTTTGATACGCCCAGCCAGTTAGCTAGCCGAAAAATTATTTCTTTCATCGAATCTCGTAGTAATACACATATTGTCCGTGTGGACCACTCTATTTATAGAAAAAATTATTTAAAAAATATCCATATTTACTAGTTTAGTGGTTCATGGTGAGTGTTGTAGTCTTGTTAATGTTAAAGGCATATAAAACATAAAATCTGTTAATTACACAAACAACGTCCGTGTTAAACAGTAAAGTCCACGATGTGTCTGGTAGCCTAATTATTTAGATTGCTAATTTAATGCACTGGCAAAGAGAACTGAGTCCTGGCCGCTACACGCCCACACTCGGCCAGTTTGCCTTGCGTTGTACATTTCCGTTGGATGCAGAAAAATATGGACGGTGCGTGCAGAAAATTAATGCATGCAAAATATTTGAAGATTTGGTGGGCACCCAGCGATAGAATGTTGTGTCACACTGCATGTCCAGTGTTCCACCCGTGCGCCCGCTCCCTCAGATGTATTCAATTCATTTTCTATGGCGTTGCTATGGCAATTGTGCAAAAGCAAATAAGGAGGAATTTGTTATCGGTGTCGGGAAGGGGGTCCCCTTTTATAGTACCCTTTGTTTCCATAGAGACACCAACAGTGACATGTGTAAGTGAGTGAGTGAGTGAGTTGGTGAGTGAGTAGCGAGCGAGTTAGTGAGTGAGTGAGCGAGTTAGTGAGAGAGTGAGTGAGTGAGTGAGCGAGTTAGCGAGAGAGTTAGTGAGTGAGCGAGCGAGTTAGCGAGAGAGTGAGTGGTGACCTCTGACCTTCCGGGATGTCGGTGCCCGGCGGCAGACTGTGTTCACACGTGCTCTTGCACGACTGCGTGGCCGCCGGCCGCTGGTGCTCCATGCACTCGCCTGACGGGCGTCCGCTGTGGGTCAGGCACTGTACGGTGCGCCCCTCCTGGCCCAGACCGCACCTGGCAGAGCACTGGGGAGGGATTAAGCATTAATGAGGTTGTGAAGGACACACACACACACACACATGCACACACACACACACCCCAGGAAGCATTGATGAGGTTGTGAAGGACACACACACACACACACACACCAAGGGGAGCATTAATAAGGTTGTGAAGGACACACACACACACACACACACACACACCCCAGGGAGAGTAACAATGAGGTTGTGAAGAACACTCGTTGGAAGGGTGGGGGGTCTCACCTCTCCCCAGGGACCCACGACCCAGTGGGGCGGCGGGCACCGCTGCAGGTTACAGCGCACCCTGGTGGTGGGGCGGCCACGCTCAGGGCAGGCGGACTCCGGCAGGGTGTTCCCACTCTCCCCACTCTTGCACAGGACGACCCGGTGCCTGTAGCCTGGACCACAGCTGGGGGTGCACTGGGGGAGAAGCAAGGCCTTCGTAACCCAGTAGGGGGCAGTATTGTAGCTACATACGAGGAAATGAAGGCCTTCCTAACCCAGTAGGGGGCAGTACTTTGGGCTGTGTATGGGGAAGATGCCAGATATCGCAAAGATGCCAGGTATCTCAAAGTAAGGCCTTCGGAACAGACACTGTAGTACTGTACAAGCAAACTCTACCAGTTAATCAGCTGAATGCTATGATCAATTTTGCAGTCGCTACATTACACCAGCGGTTCCAGAAAAAATCTTTTTTAAATCCTGAGTTGTGTTAACAATTAAATTTGGGGTTTTGAAGAGGCAAACAGTTGGAGGAGAAGTATTGTAGTGAAGGAATTCGCAGACAAGGAATAGCCCTTCCGAACACACGCGTGTCCCAGAGTACATTCTTTGCAAGAGTGCGACCACACCAGAAGCCAAACAGCTGTGAAAGAGATGTAAAAACCTTGAAAACTCCCATAGAGGCCTGACTCAACAGAGGGGATAACAGGCCCTTGAAATAACTCAAGGGCCTGTTTCTGGTGCGTTCCCAGATGACAGGAGTCGTCATACAAAACGTTTGCATGACAAAAAAAAAAGTTTATTTCGGATATACCCAGTTAAAAATTAACCAGAAGTCTACGCCCAATAGGAGGCCAACGACCGCAAGCAATTCCAGTGGAGCGTGTCCAGACCCTGTTGACCTGTTGAGGTGCATTGTTGGTCTGGTTTTACACCACAAGGCGCGTCTCGCTGCACCTACCTCTGACCAGTCCAGGGCATGCCACTCGGGGGGGCAGGTGTGGTTGCGGCAGGGCTCGGTGAGTTGGGGTCGCGGCGGAACGCAGGCCAAGTCGTCGTGGACCTTCTCCTCTGCGGTGGAGACCCTCCTCTTGCACAGCACCTCCCGCGTCCGCAGGCCCCCGTTGCAGCTGCGGCTGCACTCGGACCATTCCCCCATCCACCAGCTGGGGGCAGAGGTCAGCGGCAGTTTTTATTTTATTTTAAAAATAAAACACCCATCGCATTTGTTAGCACGCACTATCGTTAGCGTATGCTACGGTTAGCATGCACTACTGTGAGCACGCTCTACCATTAGCGTATGCTACGGTTAGCATACACTTCTGTGAGCACGCGCTACCATTAGCATGCACTAACATTAGCTTATGCTACTGTTACCAGATGCTACCCTTATCACATGCTACCATTACCACACACTACCATTAGCATATGCAACTGTTAGCATACAGTACGCTACCGTTAGTACGCGCTACTATTAGTATAAACCCTACTATTTTCGTGTGATACTGTTAGCATACGCTAACATTAGCAAAGTGTATGCTAATGTTAGCTTGACTGCTTGTGACTAATATAAGGATTCAAAATGTACAGTATCATCTGTGTGGTGTCATCCAACAACGATATTACATTTACACTAAAATGTGAAACCATGTTTTATACACAAGAAAATATAGATAGTTGTTCACTGCTAATGTTAATGTTTAAAATATATAGAGCATCTTTTACTCAACTGGTGGTCAAATTACACATGATCCCTTTAAGCTGTCGAATTAAAATGTTAAAATTAAAGAAAAGAAAAATGATGCAAACTCAAATACTGACACACGCAAATATGTACGCAGGTAAAGCTCAAACATGGATTTCAAACGAAGGCAAGACACTACGGCAAGAGTGACTCACGTTGGGGAGCACGGCTCCGAGTTGCACTCTCTTCTTTTCTCTTTGGGCTTGTTCTTCTTGTCACAGAAGTGGTTGTAGACCACTGAGTGGTCCGCTCGCTTCTTGCACACTACCTGCTGAGTTTGCACACCTGGGACCGGCCAGAAAGACATACCACACAAATAGACACATCACAAGCACACAAATGTATTTTCTTTGGGATTCTAAATGCACCCCTGCTAATTACACTATTTAAGCAGGTGAGATGAGCAAGGGAGAACTGCCCTGGGTAACATACTTGCTTAGACTTGGTTTGTAATATGTAGGCCTACCAATAAAACAATGTTGACTACCACTATTTCTTTTTTTTTTTTTGATGAACTGGCTCCTAAATAAGATTAACCTCAAATTATTGTAATGAGCTACGCTTCTGTTTTCCTTATCATGAACCCTCTGTGGAAAGGGTCCATAAGAGCACCAGCATAGCATGAGCTCCGCTCCACCACTAACCGCTTGCATTGAGCAATACCTTAAAGCCCCTGGAAACACAAACAGGTGTTTTGGCTGACTTGGACTGATTCCTGGACTGGAGCTAGGTGGAGCCATGCTTGTAAATTGGCTGAGGTCAGCGAGCTGCATAAAACATAAAAGGTGTCAGTTGTCTCTCTCTCTGGAGGCTGACGGATTGGCTGCCATGTTTTTCGCCGTGTTCTAATGCTAAACGTCTGCTAGCCTCAAGCTAAGCGTCTGCTAGCCTCAGATGACCTAGAAACGGAAGCAAGGATCTGGCGAGAACTCCAACAGCTGCTCGCGGTTCACAAAGCAATGTTTAAAACAGTTCAACAAGAAAACAACCCGATGAAAAGAAGTGCACATGACAAGTAAATGTAAAACAAAGTAGACAACCGCGAAAACTGCTTCATGAGTGCAGGGTCGGCTTTCTTTTGCCTATCTACAATGAGTGGCGATTTGATGTAATGAGCTGTCTGTCAACAGAAAACCCTCGACGACAATCAAGCAAGGTCTGTACACACCCACACCAGTCAGGCGCGTTAAATCAAAACACCTGTGTGGACGCCATGTCTGCTCTAGGACCGCCTCTACTTTGAGCGGCTGACTTGGATTTTCAGAGGGTCAAATGAGTTCTTATCAGGCGCAGCAGCTTTGGGCCATTAGCTTCCAATGGACAGAGAGGGGAGAGCTGCTCAAAACGGCTGTGGTTTCAGGCTTGGACCGCACAGCCTTCCAGTTTACAGCTTGAAAACATGCCATTCTCATGGCTTCTGTGCTAGAGGTCCTGAACAATGAGCCCGACGGGGAGTTTTAGCCTGCAAGCTTTTGGCAACGTACACACCGTGTGTGATCGTTGGCGTATGGTTCTTGTGTTTAAAGGAATAGTCAGTCATTCTGCAGATCTGTGCATCAACCCGTCAGTGCCTCAACAGTGCTCCACCCCGCGACATTGGAAAAGCATTGCCAAGGTTAGGATATTGTCTGAGTGGTGTGGTCTGCAAACCCTTTGTTTGTGTACCCAGGTACAGAGCCAGGGCTGTGCAGAAACACCGGATCACGTATCCGTGCATGTGTGTGTGTGTGTGTGTGAGACATGACTGTACCTCCAGCGCAGAGAGCCGAGCAGCGAGACCAGGAGGTATAATGCCAGGCGTAGCCACTCAGGGGGTCCTGGGTGACCGGGGGGTTGAAACGGTAGTGTAACCCTGGGTTCTCTTCCCTAACTAGTACCTGCACACACATACACGCAGAGACACACACATTTATACTGTATAGTCCTCTAACTAATCTTCGTGATGTTGGCATTTGTGGTTGTGTGTGCAAAACTAAAATGTGTGCTCAAATCATTTTAGGGAAATTAAGCATTACGTTTTTTTGCAATGGCACGACGTCCTCACCACCCAATAAATGGTAACATAATTTTTAACGTATCGCATTTGTTTGTGCATCATCTGTGCAAGTTTGTACAAACAAAACAAACATTTGTGCTTCATTATTATACGCTTTATTGAGGTTTACTTTATGTAAACAGATGACGTACATAGTTGGATTCACATTCTTGTCATATGGGGTGACAACTTCTCAGAGGTCTCACTCCCAAACTGCCTTAAACTCATCTTATCAGTGTCTCCACTTTATTAAGGAACCACTCCTCGATTTGGGTCTGGAAATGACTCTTGCTGGTGCTTGGGGGTGTTGCAACGCAACCAATGAATGTACCTTTTATTACAGTAAAACAGTAAAGAGGATTTCATTCAGGAATACATTCAGTGGCATTTTCAGAGACTGAGAGTTTTAGACGAACATAAACAAAACCCTACCTGCAAGGAACGTGGATTAAAGCTGCTGTAGGTAGGATTTGAGAGCCTGTTGTTCTGTCATTACAAAGCCCATTGACAAACCTGTCGTAGCTGTGTGTGTGTGTGCATTCATGTGATAGGCAGGAAAGGAAGATTTGCCCAACCAATCAGGATGGAAATACGTTCTGATTGGTCAAAAGTCTTCGGCCACCAATTTATACAGGGGGCGATAACTATTAACCAGAGCAGATATTCTACCAGAGCATTCCACTCACTGATACCTGAATGATGTCTACAGCATTTCTAAAAAACAAAATAAAAATTAATAATTTTTTAAAAAGCGCACTAAATGTATAGCTCTAAAATCCTACCTACATCTCCTTTACTTGGCGCCGGCCGACTCACCATGACAATGAGCGTCATGTTTGTAGGCCCCAGGGCCTCCAGGGTCTCTGGGCCGCTTGTGGGCCTCCGGTAATGGAACGTGGTTCCCGCTATGTCAAACCTGCGGGGCGTGTCGATGGTGAGCTTCCCGTTGATGAAGTACTGGTCCGCTTTGCTCTTCAGCACTGGGTTGGACAGAATCAATACGTTTTGGTTCACAGACGTGTATGAAGAGACAGAACCAATATCCTCCCGGCATTGTATTGTGTCTTATCTCAATTTTATAATGCAAGGAGTGTGTGGATTCAATGTCGTAAATCAAAAGCTTAGAAAATTGATTTGTGTGCATTTTCTTCCTAAAAAAGGACATTCGAGGTTCATTTAAATGTATAAAAACCAGGGAATCTCAACGCACACTTAATCAATGGCACAGCTAATGACATTTGGGGGAATGTTTGAATTCCTACTGGTAAGCAATGCAGATGCTGCTAATTGCACAGTAAAGGTTCATTGTAGAAACTTCTGTACCTACCAAGGTAGTTGAGGGAGACATTGAGCTCTTGTATGTGGATGAACACCGATCCTTTAGGAATTCTGACCACTTCTTCAAACCCTGAGAGGAGACACACACACACACACACACACACACACACACACACACACACACACACACACACACACACACACATATTTTGTGGTGAACAAGCAAGGCATGGTGAATTGGAGTTATTTATTGGAGAGCAGAGTCACAGATAAGTAGTGTTTAGCTCTGTGGGACTCCACTGAAATAAGCAGAGTAGTCAGATTCCAGTGGAATTCCTGGGCAGCGGGGCTCCGCTCCGCTCTCTCCACCTCCCACTTTTCTCTTCTCCCATCCTCTTATTTGTTCTCACGTCCTCCCTTCTTCAACTGCCTTTTCTCCTAAGTCCTGCTTTGACTCTGCAGCCAAGCCAGCCCTTTGCAGTAAACAATGGGTGTCGAGCGATCCTCCTGCCAGCACCGCGACCGCGGAGGACGAGCTATAGGATTGACCCCTGACCCCGCCGTGCCGCCCATACAGGCCCGATGCCCAGTGACAAACCATGTTTAAAGGCAGAAAGCGGAAGGGGTTAGATTAAAGCTGTGTTGGAGAAAACATACATGTAGACCTGACAGACTATGGGCCTCGTGTATTAATGTGTTAGCGCCCGTTTAATTTGCACCTAAGCATGGCATTTTATGTACAGTACGATAGGAGTGTAAGAAAATATCGATACACCTGAGTATCGCAATATTACGGTTTGCGATACTGTATCTATTCTATAAATCATGGTATCAATTTATTTATTGTTTTACTCAATTTTCTTGTAAGGGACCATGTACAAAATAAATTAACCTCAAAAGAGAGGAGAGATGCTTGCCAGCTTAAGCTCAAAGAACATTTCCATCTGAAGTCCCTGAGCAAGTGTTTCTATTATTTTTTGCAGAGGCACCACAATTAAGCATTGCAATGAGAGTTTTCCACAAATTACAAATAGCAATATATCGCCTTGATTACAGTATCACAATATACTACATATATATCGCAATATATCAAATCGTGCCGTGCCATGGCCCACTTGAAAGAGGTGGGCCAGGGCACAGTTTGGTTGGAGTCGGGCTCAGTGTGATCCTAAATGTGCTCGAGGACCGAACTGAAGTCACCGTCGCGACAGTTGTTTCATTACAAACAGCATGGCGGCACTGGGGAAAACTTTGGTCTACGGCAGAAGTGCAATGTTTATTGGAAATTAGAGCAGACGAGAGTATTCAGGAGCAACTGGACACAACACACAAGAACTAGCTACTTACTCGTGGGTATCAAAGAGCCACTGAGCAGTGTCGGCAAAAGCTGAAAAATATTCCAGTGGAACGATTATGTGGACAAAATAATTGTCCTGAAACCAAGTAGCCAACCTAATGTTTTGGAGTAAGCGTGCCCTGGCCCTGGATGTTAACTGCAGTGTAAGTGCAGGCCAGCGGGGGAGTGGGGGGGGGGGACAATCGTGCTTGGGCACGGTTCAAGCCAGGCAACTGGGCCAAGTGTGAGTACGCCCTTAGAGAGCATGGAGCTGTGTGATTGTTGGATTAAAGGTGTAGTCAGTGATGAAAACAACAAAACATAATAAAGATATGAATTGTTACAATGACATTAGATTTCAATCTAATCATACCCCCCCCCACACACACACACACACACAAATAGTTAACACACCTCACAGTGTTTGTGTGTGTGTGTGTGTGTGTGTGTGTGTGTGTGTGTACTTGTCTGCGTGCGTGAAGGTAGTGTGGGTGTGTGCGTGCGCGCTTGAGTGTGTGTGTGAGTGTTTGTGTGAGTGTGTGTGTACTTGTCTACAGTACATGCGTGAAAGTAGTGTGTGGGTGTGTGTGTGCCTATCTGCAAGCGTGTGTGTGTGTGTGTGTGTGTGTGTGTGCCTCTCTGCAAGCGTGTGTGTGTGCATGTGCATTCCGGCTGTACGGTGCGTCCTGCCATCCACCCAGAGACACGTGGCAGACAGATTAGGGTGGGTGAGGTCCGACCAGCGCGGCTTGAGGTTCGGTCGCTGTGGGATCTATTCCGGGCTGCCACCACCCACACACACACACACACACACACACACACACACACACACACACACACACACACACACAGACACAGACACACACACAC
>JAODUE010070401.1:4821-15714 GCA_027564755.1 Amblyopsis hoosieri | reverse complement strand
CAACAAGACAGTGCTTCATGTTCACTCCACTCCACCACACCCAGCAGAGGTCCCAGACAGACTGGCTGGCAGCACATTGCTATTTCAATGTAGTCCCCATTACCCATTGGTGTCTGCAGGTAGACAGCTAAAGGCTGCACCCTCTCTGGACACCACCTACCTGTGGGGGTGGCACTGTGTTGTTATCTTACCTGTCCTGTTCATTAGAAATGTGTGGTGGAGCACATGACTTGTGAAACCATACGTGTGTCCTTTGCTGTGCACCATTGTATCATTAAAGCCTGCTTTCCTGATCCAACATCAACTAGTCCACGTTGTTATGATAGAAATGATCAAAACAACGTGGCAAATACCGTTCACAACAACAATGTACTAGGCTTCGCAATGCACGTGTATATGTACCCACTGACATGGCTAAACCACGCCCCCCCCCACCCCGACATTAACGTGGCTCTGACTGTCTGAGTGGGTCTCCATTACCTATAGAGGCTCTCTGCTGTGAGATCCAGCTCAGAGTCGCTGTAGATGTAGCCAGGGATGAAGTTCTTCCATTGTGAGTTCACCAGATAGGGCGCGTCCACAACCTGGCCAGAGAACACAGGTGTGATCAATACAATAAAAAATTGGATAAAAAAAAAAAAAAAGCGCTATATAAATGCGCCCATTTACCATTTACAACTGCCAGTATCAATCAATACAATGCTGCTATATTCACATACGTATTGTACTGATAACTCCTTTACTGAACTTCCTAGCTCACTAGCCTTGTCATGGCATCCTTCCATCTCTCACCATTAACCAATAATGAGCAGGTAAGTTACACCTGCATGTATGTAGCGCTTTCCCTCCCGGCCACTGGGAGCGCTGTACAGTATAGGCTCACATTCACACACACAGTCATACATATGACTGATGCGATGTGGGCGACGTTGGCACAGAGCAGGGTGTCAGGTGACCCAAAAGTCGCTGGTTCAAACCCCTGCTAACTCCTCAGCAAGTGTGAGTCCCTTAGCAAGACAGCTAATCCAGACTGCTCACCCTGGTGGTCAGGTGGCACCATTGGTGTGTGAATGTGAGTGTATTGTAAGCACTATATACATTGGCTTGCAAAAGTATTCACACCACATGTCGTCACGCTACAACCACAAACGTACATGTATTTTATTGGGATTTTATGTGATAGACCGGCACAAAGTGCTGCATGATTGTGAAGTGGAAGAAAAATAATATGTGGTTTTCAAAATTGTTTACAAATAAAAAGTGTGGCGTGCAAAAGTCAATACTTTGTAGAACCACCTTTTGCTGCAACTACAGTGGAAAAATCACCATACACCGATGGCGGGGTCACTAGTGTCTACTGGCCCTTAGTGTCCTTATATTGTGTTTTGACCTCTAAATCAAATGTATTACTACTATTATTACAAAGGTATATATACACCCACACAATACAGTATGCCTCTCAGGGCTGGGTGGGCGTGTACAGAGCTCACATGATTGACAGGACCCTTTCCCTACAGTGTCCGTTCAGTCACAGTTGACTGGCTTGTGTGTGTGTGTGCACGTGTGTATGGGCAGCCTTCACCATGAGATGAAGGTGTGTGTGTGATTGAACGATGTATAAATGTACTGTGATCACCATGGTGATGTATACATGTACTGTAATCACCATGGTGATTTAAACATGTACTGTAATCACCATGGTGATGTATAAATGTACTGTGATCGCCATGGTGATGTATAAATGTACTGTAATCACCATGGTGATGTATAGATGTACTGTAATCCTCGTCACATACCTGGAACAGCTGCATGGTGTTGAAGGGCTCGCACAGCAGCTTCTCCACGTTGCCCCCGGCAACAAACGTCACGGTGACCACCAGCATCAGCAGCCAGGAGAAGATGAAGCTGAATCCCACGCCGCTGGGGAGAGAGGAGAGCTGCTCATGGTCTGCTGTAAAGGTGGGGTCTCTACAGAGCTTGACATATCCGCCACATATTCCACCCGATGAACTGACTAATTAATACAAGTCACTTGCAGCGTGTTGCAGCTCGTACCCCTCCCCCATCCGTGTCGGGTTCAACGGGCCCGATTAAAGCTCTAGCAGCTGGTGTTCCCTCAGCCCTGGCTCTGTAAAAGCGGTGCATACTGATTCCATTCCAGTCTGAATGACATATTCTCACATTGATGTGGCATTTCTAACAAACTACACTAAATGTGAAGCTCTACAATCACACCTACACCTCCTTTAATTAAAGACACGTTTTGAAGTGAGTGAAAATGAACTAGGGACCCTTCAGGAACTCTCGGACAACTAGCTCCACCTAGTGGACACCCAGGCTTGGTACAGTTACCTGTGACTACACCAGCTCAGTGGACACTAGTGCTCTGTACAGAGGCCTGCCACTTAACTAGCTCCTCCTAGTAGACACCCGGGATTGGTAGAGGCTTGTCACTCACAACCAGCTCCACCTAGTGGACACTAGTGCTCGGTGCAGAGGCCTGATACTCACACCACGAGCAGAGTGCCCCCGGTGTTGGAGATGCAGCCGCGTGTGGTGGGCGAGGCGTGCTTGTCGTAGCCCAGCGTGCCGCACAGCAGGCCCAGAAAGTTGAAGGCCAACACCAGCATCACCATGCAGCACAGGGTGATGCACCCCATCCACCTGCAGGGGGGGGGGGGCCAGGCACAGAGGTGTCAGGTATCGCTCACTGTAAGGAGACGAGTTAGACGTGCTGTCACCTTTATATAGATATTAATGGTGCTCTATACAATATTATATTTGTAAGTATTTTTATAAAAACCTTTATCTTACCAAGAAAGGCTTTTGAGATTAAACATCTCTTTTTCAAGAGCTTTAAATGAACGTAGCAGCAAACAACTATTTCCTGTGTAAAGATGTGGTAATTAGAGAATGACAACACATCTCTGTGTGTTGTCATCCAAGTCAGCGCAGCGCCGCATGTGTGTGTGTGTGTGTGTGTGTGTGTGTGTGGCCCACCAAGCCATTTATTTTGCTCTGAGACCCTAGTACGCTTATTGTGACATCTAGTGGCAGGAGGTCATATAGGACCATTTCAAACCAAGTAAGCAAGTAAAGTTAATTAAAGCACACACACACACCTTTCATATATATATGCCCCGCTAGGCCACCGTACGGTACAGGGGTATAGAGCTGCCCCCCTCCCCGCTCATAGGTGTATAGAGAGTCACGTCCAGGACCTTATTTGGAACAAATATGTGTGGTAGTCCGATGATGGAAGTGACTTTGGTTCTCTGTACCTGTAGAAATCCAGGTGGTCCAGCTCTGGGTAGAGGGCCTCCACCCTGGCCTGGCCGTAGCTGAGAAGCAGCGTGAAGTTGGCCAGCGCACTTTGCACCGGGAGGCCCTTGACCCCCTGGGTGATGTTACCGCTGATGTCATTTAGCACACCACGCACATCTGAGAGAGAGAGAGAGAGAGAGAGAGAGAGAGAGAGAGAGAGAGAGAGAGCGAGGGGGCGACAGCGAGCAGTGAGTCAACACTGTATAAACAAGCATTTCCCAAATCTGGTCCTGGAGACCCACTGTCCTGCAAGTTGTAGATGTCTCCCTGCTCCAACACTAACCTTGCATGCCAGATATATGTCTGTTAGCCACGTCCATCTGGACAGCCTTCCACCGTTTTCATTAAAAGGTTCGGGCCCTTTCAAAACATTACTTGGCAGAAAAGTCGGGAGAAGAGTGAAAACATATTTTCCATTGAGGAAAGCCTTTGCTCTTCTAATAAATGCTAATAAAACTGATGCTGTATTGTATCACGTTGACTTAACACAAGTTAACACTTTAACGTAAACCTCTGCAGCTGTTTTATTCGAGTGTTTTCAAGTCGCCTTCGTCACACCTGAACCACACCTGTAAGATGCTGATTGGCCACACACAAGGTTTACTGGCATGACACCTTTATTTACAATCTCTCCAGGTCTCGTGAGGCTGCTGCTGCTCCAACACACCTGACTCACGTGAATGTGTCGTTATCAGGCAGAGTGATGATAACACATTCATGAGAGTCAGGGAGACATCAACACCATGCACAGCAGTTGAGGAACGCTGGTATAAAGTACACTAACTCCTAAACTAACGCTGATTGATGATTGTACGGTACAACAGGTGTGCAGACGTCTAACAAATCACTAACGCCTCCAGCGTAAGGCCAGCGCCCCCTGGTGGTGTGTCAAGGAATGTACTTTTAATTACATCTGAAACGTAAAGACAAACTAAAGGAGGAGCTCAGAAACCTGCAGATATTCAGTGTTTATGGCTTCTTCGCCCATAGAACCGTGTCCTAAACCTTGGTGCTGACGGGCGTCAGACGCCGCAGGAGGTCCGCTAATAAGAACTCTGTTCTAAAGTCTACAGACGGTGGGCTTTGGCCTTGAGCGTCTAGCGACTGGCGGTTAGCTCTCACCGTCCACCATGCCGGTGGTCTGGTCTGACACCATGTCGGGGGTGTTGTTGAAGGAGCTGTAGCCCTGGGAGACAAGAGGAGACGTTGTTGTTACTATGGGATACAGTGTAGTTGCTATGGGATGCAGTGTTGTTGTTATGGGATGCAGCGTCGCTGCTATGGGATGCAGTGCGCCCAAGGGCGGGCTCTAGTGGCGGTGGACGAGAGGGGACCCACCCTGAGGACGATGGAGGTCAGGTCCGTCTTTACCACCTCAGCCATGTTGTCCAGCTGGGCGTTAACGCTCTGCAGCTGAGGCCATAGCACACAGTGGTCAACACACACACACACACACACACACACACACACACACACACACACACACACACACACACACACACACACACACACACACGACCCATCACAGACAGGATCAGCGTCAATACACAACAAGCAAGCAAACAATTAAACGTTGATTTCTCTGACCCTGCATTCACATCGCCCACGTATTCAACTCGCAAATCGCTCAAACGCTGACGAGCTGTCGCCAAGCCCTCTCTAGTGTCCAACCGCCAGCTCGGGGGTGTGTGTGTCTTCCGCCAGCGACAACTAGAACTGGCGTGAGGTCTAAAGTAACATTAGTCAAATAAAACTCACAAATAGTGTGCGTTCCCTCATTCACAATACACATTTTGGAGGAAAATGTTTGTATAAATACTTCGATTTTGTCAATTGGCTTCCTGTAAAGTTCCGTATAAACTTCAAGATTCCCCTCCTCACATACAAGGCCCTCCACAATCTGGCTCCCTCCTACCTCTCTGACCTTCTCCTGCCATATACTCCCTCCCGATCTCTCCGCTCCTCCTCTACAGGGCATCTGGTCACCCCCCCATTCCTCCTCTCAACCATGGGGGCCCGAATGGTATTCGGGACAGCCCTATTACTTAGTTACTGGGTTACTTTGCTGTTTAGTTACTTGGTTACCCAGGTGTAGTTGACCAGGGAGACCCCCCCCCCCCCCCCCAATAGAGAGGGGGTCAGTTACTCGGTTACTTGGTTGCTTGGTTACCCGGGTGAAGTTTGCGCTGATCTGCAGGCTGCCCAGGGAGCGCTGGATGCTGGAGCAGAGCTGGGCGGTGACGGAGGAGATGGGCATGAGGGCGGTGACGCCGGCGCCGCAGGCCTGGTCGCCCAGGGAAACGGCCAGCTGGGATCGTACCAGGCTCAGGCTGAAGGCCAGCTTGCCCGTGGCGTCCTGCAGAAGCTCCAGGGACACGCTGGCATTCTCCAGCGCCTCCCTTGTCTCCCGCATGGCTGGGGGAGGAGGAGGAGGGAGACAGTAACATTAGGGGGGAGACCAGACCACTGCTTAGCGGGGAGACAGTAACATTAGGGGAGAGACCAGACCACTGCTTAGCGGGGAGCTGGGGGTAGTGGCTTAGAGCTCGGAGAGGAAGTGAGGGGTTAGGGTGGGCAGGCACACCAAAACAATACATGTCAATTATTATTAAGCAAGGATCACTTAGCAACATGACATTTTGCTAAGTGTCACTTATGAAGTCATCGGGGAGGAAGGGAAAGGGGGCGGGGTTTACTTTTTTTGGGGGAGGAACAGTTTTGCATGACTTGTTAAAGATGACCTGAAGATGACTCAGACAACAAACTGTAAACGTTGTTTTCATATTTGTACATTGCAGAACAAATCTTCACATCACTGTTTGATTGAACAGCATAATGAGAAGGCTCGCAGTGGGAGATGCACATCCTGAAGTATTAGCACTACATACTGCCATTTGCAATGGGGTTGTCACAATCACAGGAGTCATGGTAACACCAGCATCAAAGGTCACAAGGTCAGGGAACCAAACATCACTATTTTACCTTTCATCGCCCTCTGGATTTTCACTTTACAGCAAAACATTAAAAAAGGAAAGAAAAGCTATTATATATATCTAATTATTGTACATACATAACAAACAAATGTATTCAAATAACCTAAGCTTCATATTAATGCCCATTTACTAGGCATTGTGTTACTTCAGTCTGACTGCTATCATGCATGCATGTGCGAGTCTGTGTGATTCTGCGTTGAAATGGAACTCGTGAGACTACGACATGCGACATGGTGTACACTGAAGCCTTGCGTTTTAAGTGATTAAGTCGTGTGGAGACCGTTTCTAGGCAACGGTGACACTTTTCTCTTATTTTCTAGATCTGACTTACCGGTACTATGTATTTCAACAACATACGGAGGAACAAGAGATGAAACACAAACTTGGTATTTTTTACTGCCAGCCACTATATTATGTCAAATAATAGCCTATCTGTACCGGTAGCCTACGTATCAATTGTCATATCCATTGATTCGGCCATTTTATGAAAAAAGTCTGGAAACACGTCACAACTCGTGAACTCTGCGATTTAAGATACTTTACGCTTACGATGATATGAACACCACAAAAGGGTGGCGTTCTTTTGGACACTTCTCGGGAAAATGGTAAACACGACCCCATTTGAACGCACCATGAGTCTGTGTGACATGTGTGACTCTGACCAGCGGTTAGGGTCACTCGACCTTTCACCCTTCATGCAGACCAGAACCACCCATCGTTCCATGCAAGTCAATGGGGAGGTCCACGGATTTCACCATAATATTGCCCAATATTTCTCTCTGGGGGCGTTAATGGGTATTTTGAGTATATCAGCCTCCACAGCAAACGTTTGTTGAGGACACGTTCACTTAAGAGATCAGAAGCGTTCCATATTTGCTTCCATTGAAATGCATTACATCTTTCTAGCGTTCTTTGACCACACTGTGGGAGTGGCACAGGGACTAGGGAAGTAAAATACCTCCAGCCATGCTGAGAACGCTGTCCAAAGCAGGGCGCACCTCCTTATCCAGCTGTCCATGTATACTTCCGCCCAACAACGGGCCTATATCTGTGGGCGACAGTGACATTAAACTCGTTTCCCTCTCAGCACTGTCATGGAACATTACAGCAGTACTTACAAATAGCTGACCAAGATGTTTATTTGAATGTCTGCAGCATTTTAATAACCATCACAACTGCTTAGACTCAACCATGGGAATTATTCTAATGTTTCTTCTGCCTTGCCATTGTAGTGTTAATACCTTCCACAGCAGAACTGGACGGTCGTATCATCCCTGCTAATAACAACCATGAATAACCATGTGTGACCAAAGGCTCAAAATGTGTTGTGAAGCAGGTCCACTTACTGTCTAGGTCAGATGTGACGTTGTTCTTGACGGTGTCGTACTGGGATACCAGGTAATCTATTTGCTGGCGGGGGGCAAAGAGGCATTTCAAACATGAAAATATATTCAGAAGAGTCGGGGGTAAAGCACACACACAGATACTAGACAGATGTTATGAGAGATCAAAACAGAGAGATTGATTGACAGGTCATTCAGCAGACAGGCAGACCAACCAAGATGGAGAGACAGGCAGGCAGGCAGGCAGGCAGATGGAGAGACAGACCAAACCAACCAAGAGGCAGGCATGCAGACAGACAGGTAGACAGACAGACAGGCATGCAGAAAGACAGACAGGTAGACAGACAGACAGGCATGCAGAAAGACAGACAGGTAGACAGACAGGCATGCAGACAGACAGACAGACAGGTAGACAGACAGGCATGCAGACAGACAGACAGACATGCAGAAAGACAGACAGGTAGACAGAGAGGCATGCACAGACAGACAGACAGGTAGACAGACAGGCATGCAGAAAGACAGACAGGCATGCAGACAGACAGACAGACGGATGTGTCTACAGTACCACAGGTGTCTCGGTGGCTAAGGTGTGCAGGTCCTTCAGGTTGCTGTTGACCAATCGCCTGACTTGCTTCACCTGGGAACTCAGGTTCTGATTGGCTGCGTACGCACACAGCACTCCAATCCTGCACACGCACGCACACACGCAATGGCTGTCGCTTCTCTTCGTGTCTTAATAATAATAATAATAATAATAATAATAATAATTATTATTATTATTATTATTAATTATTAATAATTCGTTGTGGGGAATAGAGACGTCAGATTCTGAGGACCGGAGGTAGGGTGGGGCATTGGCTTGGAGGAGCTCAAGGAGGTACTGTGGTGAGGAGGAGGAGTTCTACTTTAGAGCAGGGGTGGGCAATTATTTTCATTTGGGGGCCACATTACGTTTTTAACCAACATGCTAAAACATTTGAAAATAAAACACAAATATGCATATGTATGCATATATAGGCTACACCTATGCAACACCATTTTCATAATCATATGTAACAGTTCACTTAAACTAGTTTTTTTTATTACGCAGCAGTAAATAAAGTAACATTCTGAGCACTTAAAGTAATTTATGTTGTATTATTAGTTTAGTAAAGGTTTGATGTACCGGGCGGGCCGGGTAGAACGTCTCAAAAGGCCGCATCCGGCCCCCGGGCCTGACTTTGCCCAGGCCTGCTTTAGAGGCTGAACTGTGAGTTAACGTTTTTAGACATTTGCCCCCTTTCATCCATCTCCGACTGGTCTAGTTAGTTAAGTCCGGTTAGTTGGTCAAGTCATGGAAAACCAGGTCCCGGCTAGCTACTAAGCTACTACCTCAGTAGCTAGCGCTAGCCACCCTGCCTGCCTCCTCTGCAGCTGAGCTGCTGCTGCTCTGGTTGGGGTCCTGTGGCCCTCAGCTCTGTCTGCCCATCCTGGGATTCTTCGTCGGCCAGAATCTCCTATGGGTCTGTCCCGCTGAAACACTCAATGACTCTCCTCGCCGCCTCGGGGCCCTCGTCTGGCAGGCCCCAGGCATCGCGTGCTTTGCTAATTGCCTGGACTCCTGTGGCGATACGTCCTGTGAGTTTGCTCTATTTGGTGTCCGCTCCCTCTATGACAATTAGACCCGGCTCTTGCACGAATTTACCGCTGACAAACTCGCCCGGCTTTATCTACATCTCTCACCCACGCACTGCTGGATGAGGGGGCGAAGCTGAAGGCCACTCACTGGCTCCCAACCTCTGCTTTATATGAATATATAATATTATATAATAATCCCTGACCTTCACAAACCATTTAGTTTGACATTTCTGCTCAGTCTTTTTTACTTTTTACACTTTTTATTTGTATCTTATATTTCTACAATGTATGCTCCTGTCTTAGTCAAATGTATGTGTCTTTGTATTTGTGTATTTTCCATGTAAGATGTCCTTTAGTGTGTTGAACGGCGTCCACACATAAAATATATTATTATTATTATAGCATAAAAAAAACATTGTAGCTCGCAGCAGACTTGGACAGGTGTAATGCTGCATAATCACCAGCAGAGGGCAGAATATCCCTCCTGATGGCTGTCATAAGCTAACAGACTTCCTCAGTAAGGAAAACGGCTGTTTCTTTGACCAACACCTTAATAAAACAGTAAACAGTGAATCAACTGTGTTGCTTATGGATATATTTATTAACATTACAATCAAAACAACGACGAGTATAATCTTTGCAAATCAAACGTGATATTACGAGTGCAACAGGCCATTCACAGGTTGTCCATGTTGTTGGCTGTAAAGCTCTCAATATTGCATCCTTATATTTAGTATATCTTCAAACAATGGTACATAAAGTACATGGTTGTCCCCACAATCTAGATTTTAAAATACTTTACGCACATACTCTCTGTAGAGGTTGCCGGGTATTGTAAAGATAATATATTTCATATGGCAGGTTGCCAGGTTGTGAATTCTCCATGTAGACAAAATATTTCATATTCAGTGTTGCCAGGTTGTACAGTTAAACTCATCCTTTCATAATGCAGCATGAGTCTCTTCCAACCAACCTGAGGATCGCTAGTCTCCTTCATTAGCCAAGGGACAACCCATAACATTAAAGGTGGAGAAAGATTGTTGATATTTGAACAGATTGTTGTGTGTCTGCACCATTTTGTGTTCCCATTTAGAGATCCACCCAGATTATGTTGTCCGCACGCACGCACACACACACACGCACACGCACGCACACACACACACACGCGCACGCACACACACACAGAAAAGGCAGCTAGCAGACTATGAACAGATAATCGCTGATTCAGTGTTATTTGCTTACAATCGCATCTTTAAGCCGTTCCTCTGACTCGCTCAATCCCGTTGAATTCTCAGCAGCGCATATCGGTGTGTGTGTGTGTCTGTGTGTGTGTGTGTGTGTGTGTGTGTGAGAGTGTGCATGCTACTGTGAGAATCTAACCAGGTGTTTTGTCCTACAGAAGATGCTCTTGGCTGCACCCTGTGTGTGTGTGTGAGCGTGCACAGGCAGCACTAACAAGTATAGAGGAAATGTGAGCTCATCTTTGTGATGTGTTCCTATATTGTATGGGGACCTAACACTAGCTGTGTTTACATGGACCCTATATTGTATGGGGACCTAACACTAGCTGTGTTTACATGGACCCTATATTGTATGGGGACCTAACACTAGCTGTG